>JADRCD010235466.1:0-35000 GCA_019843815.1 Montemys delectorum
GGGGGGGGGTCTCCCTCTTAGAGAGTAGAGTTAATTGATGCCTCTAACACTCTTTAGCACTGTGTCTCCTTCCCACTCCTGGAGGCAAGCACAGGGAGCGTGGTTCTCTTTCTGCTTGTCTTTCCTTATCAACACCTCTAGGGCTCTGTCTGCTTAGGTTGGGTGAACACCAGCCAGAGAAACAAGAGAGAGGACTTCTGTCACAAAGCCTTCAACTAGTTGACCAGGAAAACCTTCTGCTTTGTGTGGTGTTGGCTAGAAAGGCTGATTTCCAGAGTGGTCTCACTCCCTTGGCTATGAGTTCTGAGCTGCCAACCAGACACATTAGACTGCTCTCTGTGACTGGTTCAACTGCAGTATGGTGGCTGGGCTCCAAGAAGAAACAAACCAACCAACAAGGACATTTTCTGACCACCTCAAAGTCTCACAGCCTCCCCCTACCATGGTTCATTTAGAAGGCCTGCCCTGGATCCAAGGAGATGGGTACTAGTGAGGGGGGCATGGAAAATATTTGCAAAAGGTCATTTAGGAAGGGGCATAGCCTTGCTTTGGAAATGTCATTACTACAGCCTCCCTTCTGCCTGCAGAAATTCATGAGCCTGGCAAAGTCAAAAAAACGATACCCACTGCCTCCCTCAAATGTCTCCTCCCATCCTGCATTAGGCTCTGGCTAGGGTTCAACTCTTTTATTTTTATTAATGAGGCTCTGGCTGAGGCTCCTCCCGACAGGGTCATATTGTTCCAAAGGACTTGCACAATGGGGCGATGAAGATTAGGAAACAGACTGTGGTGCTCCTTGGGCAAGGCTGAGCATGCCAGGCCATGAGTTCTCCCACTCTTGTGACCATGCAGATAAATGCAAGGTAACAAGAGGGTCACCTTCAGGACTTCCATGCTGATCTGGTAACCTTGTCCAATGCAAATTTAAAATACAAACCTTATGTCACATTTTCTATGGCGATGTGCTCTAAAATAGCTTTGTAAAACAGCACCAATGACTTGTGGGTTATTTAATACAATGGGAAACCCCTAATCTTTATCTTATTTGAATTTAGTGTCACACATAATATCCATACACATGGATATTATGGCTAATATCCATAGCCAATGGGTCAACCAGCTATCGTTTTATTAAAAAAAAAAATATGCAGAAGACATCTATCCCCAGGGTGTAATTGGTACCAGGTTATCTACATAGTAAAACCCAGAGAGTTCCCAGTGTTCAGGCTCAGAAGAGTTGCCGTTCCTTCCAGAATAGGAAGGTTACTATAATGAGCTTATTTAACATGTCAGATCTGTGTCTACCATATTGATTTTCTCACTAAATGGGACTTGAGTTCTGGAGGTGGCCCTGGATCACCCTAAACTACCCAAAGAGATCTAAGAATTTGAGAAGGTTAGGTACTTGGTCACAGTCTTGTGGTGATGTCATGGCAGAGCCAGGACCTCTCTGGCTCTTGTAGTCACCTGTTGTCCTGGACATTCACCCTTCAACCTTACTGCTGGGTACCAGCCGTATGCCAGGTATTATTCCAGACATAAGAACCACAGGGAATATCTATGTTCTGTGCCTGGGACAGTGTTTAGTCCGTGTCAGCACCACTCTCAGAGAAGAATGGCTGTGCTCCCCTCCTTGTGGAGGCTGGGCCGAAGGCAGGTGTTTCCCTGAAGGGACCAGTGTGCATGGTGCCGATCTCAAGTCTTCAAGGGTGCCTGAGTCTGGCCAGGGCTCAGGTGTGGCTGACTGGCAGGGTTCCGTGAAGGTTAGCCATGCACAGTCGGACTTGGGTAGGTGGGACACACTCTGTGACGTTGACCACAGCCTCGAGGCAAACAAGGGCAGTTGCCAAGTGAACTAACATCTGCTTCAGCGTCTTGAGAGAGCTGGAAATCAAAATCAATATGTGTAAAATTAGGCTGTCGAGTAAACCCTGAGCCACAAATAATTGCAATCTGAGTCTGGGCTACTGTGAATTATCCCAGACAGTCCCAGCAGCAGCCGCCATTCCCAATGCAGAGTCTGAGTTCTCAGCTGCTTCTCCAGTGCCACTTCCCAGCTTCTCAAGTGACGTTACTGGCCATTTCTAAGGAGTTAATTTTTTTTTATCTTTCCCCATCCCCCAACTCTGTGCTTAGCATAGACCCATTTATGCTGTGCCGTTTTGGAGAAGAGAACACCATAATAATTGTGTTTTAGAAATTGGAACAAGAAAATAGCAGATGCGAGTTGAGTGAATATTGAGTTTTAAACTTGTCTGGCTGTGATTTGTGGCCATGTCATGGCAAATATTTTTCAATGTCACTGCCTTAGCCGGCGCTGTCACTAAGGCCGTCAGCTGGGGAATAGAGGGCCCAGCACTCTGATCTCAATATTAATGGGAGCTGTTGAAAGTAGCGAAGGTGATGAAGTAGTGTTTAGTTATTGGTGCCATACTTTGGCTGCGGGACATTATTATAAAGCACGGCCTGTTTTTGTCAGATTTCAATCATGGCTTTGATAACAGGTTTAGAAACTTGTGGTGCAGGAGCCCCATAACACTGATTTCTTCCACCCCCTTAAACCAAAGGAGTTTAGATTGCAATCTCAAAGGGGTGGGGGGAAGGTGTTGAAATTTGGATTTTACTTTGTTATTTTTCGCCCCGCCCATTCTTTGGTGAAGTGACATCCCTTGCTGGTACCCCAGCCAGTCATATGAGGCTTTAAGGAGCTGGGAAACTGAGATAATCTTTTCCCGTATTTTCTGCAGGAAGAGCCAGCCAGTCCTGCAAGACTTGAGGTACATTAGGCAAGCGCAGTCTTCAGTCACGCCTTCCCTGCGTCCCTGAGCCAGACCAGGAAGAGAGAATTATGCAAAGTGTATCATACTTTAAAAAAATAATATCCTGTTTTACAAAATTGCATTTCATTCAGGAAATAACAGGATTTCCCAGGTTGGCCCCAACCCAGGAAGGTGAAGGGACGCTTGGGCAGGAGCAGCCCCTATCATTACTGGTGCCTGGGTTTAAACTTATAATTAAAATAACCTTTAAAATTCAATTTTTATAGATGGAGGAGATAACTTGATTTGAAACCCTTCAATGCACACATTTTATGTAGCACTCACCCAAATCCAATGGTACCATAGAAAAACGGGAACATAAAACTAGGTGATGAGAGTTTATACAGCTTTTAAATATCAAGCTGTCAGGCTTTGTGCAGAAAAATTATAATTGGGCAAGAGTAAAGAAAGAATTAGATTAGTTATATTAGCAGGGAGGGGGGTTGAGTGAATTCAGACCCAGCAGAAACCCCCTTAGAAAAATGCTTAAAAAAAATAAAAAGCAAAACAAAACAACAAAAAAAAAATCCCTGAGGTCCAAACACAACGTGACCCTCCTTTCAGGGGAGATCCGCTTGATAAAACGGACACAACCCCAATAAAACACGGACAATAGGAAAGAGCAAATAGAAATCACAGTAAGCAGTGGCAATATTGCCTGAATTGAAACAAAAATTAGGTATAATAGCCTCTGTGAGTTTTAATATGGTCCCCAATCAGATCACAATATGAAGCGTATCATGGCGGCTCTAAACACTGCTTATCGGCTTGCCATCTCCCTGCCTGCTAGACAGCGTGCATTATTTGAGCTTTGTGGGTTTTTTCTTTTTCTTTTCTTTTCTTTTTTTTTTTTTTAAGAACTCATAAATATTTAATGCCTGTGACAGAGGCTGGGGGGTGGGGGAGGAGAGGGGTACGTGGAGGAACAGGGAGGTTTTCCTGTATCACAGGCCCCACAATTGCTTGCAGCTAAGACCTGGCTGTGGTGTGAGGTTCTGGGGGCCATGGTATGTTTCTCCAAAACTCAGAGGCCACAGACAGTAAAGTGGAAGGTGTTCTGGGAGCCCAGAATCAGAGCAGCCTGGAAGGTACACCTTAACAGAGCTAGTCCTAGGTGTCTTTCCCATGTCCCTCAGAGTACAGGAACCACCAAGGAAACATAGGCAACAAAGATCAACCATCCAGGCACTAATGCTGTGTTGAATCTCCAAGGCCAGTCGGAATAATTGTCCTCACCTCTTGTTACCTTTTCTAGTGGTTAACTAGCTCACACCCATTTCTTTTCCTTTTCTTAATTTAAAATTGCATTTATTTATTTATTTATTTATTATTTCCTTTATGTGTGAGTATGTGGGTGTGTGTATGTGTGTTTGTGTTCACTCTTGGGGCATGGAATGTTTATGGAGGTCAGAGGACAACTTGTGGAAGTCGCTTCTCTCCTTTTGCCATGTGGATCCCGGGGATCAGACTTAGGTTGGTAGGCTTGGGGGCAGGTACCTTCACCCACCAATGAGAGAGTTGAGTCATCTCACTTGGCCATTTCTTGGGGGTCCCTGATGAGCTAGCTGCATGAGCCTCAGATGTTGGCTTCTATAGCCAGTGAGACTTCAGGGATCCTTGAAACCTTCTCTGTTATTTTACAAACTTGTAATTTCTCTAAGACAGAGGCTGTGTGCAATGAGCAAGAATGTGCCCTCAGGCTGAGTTTGGAAGTCCACAATAATGATAGGAGGGGTGAGACTCAGGGAGCAGCACAGTCATGCCGGTGTCTGGACTATAACTACAGCGGCATCATAGCATCCCTGCATAAAGGATGGTGCTTGACTCTTAGGACTGGGCTGGGAGGGACTCCTGGGAGGCATGTATCACAGTCGGCTCTCCTGGATTTTAGTACCAGCACTGCTACTGAGTGAGTGACCCTGGGGTTGCATGAGAGGTCAGAGTCACAGTCAGGCAAGGATGGCACAGTGCAAGCTCCTGGTCTATGGCCATCAGAGTTGCTTTTAGTATATGAGGGCTGCAGCCCCTTCATAAACCTATTGAGCAAGCCGTGGCCCCAGGCTCCACCTGGATGTCTTTGGTAGCCATGGTCTTTCTAAATCTAACTTAATAGAGCATGCTTGTTGTTTTCTGAACACATTCTACCACACCCCTCCTCGAGATGGTCTTTCTACTGGAGGCACCTTCTCACCCCTGCAACCATGAGCAAGTGTAAGTTGTGAGCTAAGCTGCCCCTGCAGTGGGAAGAGGCTTCGTGCATGGAGGCAAGAAGACATGGTCAGACCCACAAAAGGCTCACCTTTGCCTAAAGAGCCACACTGCTTGAAGGATTCCAGGCCATGTAGACAGGGTGGGCACACAACAACTAGAGACATGTGTTTCCTGTGGCTTATGGTCAGAGCAGTGTTGGTACCTGAATGTTGAATATGCTGGCCAACTCCAGTAGGGAGAGGGGTCAGGGTATAAAATTTAGTCCAGGATATCAGGGAAAATCCCGCTCAGCTGGAGACCCATGATATTACTGGGATGTTATTCAGAGTCATGAAGGGGACTGAGATCAGGGATGAGAGTTAAGGAGGAATATAATCGATGGAGAAAGAAGGAAAGAAAGAAGAAAAGAAAGAAAGAAAGAAAGAAAGAAAGAAAGAAAGAGAAAGAAAGAGAGAGAGAAAGAGGGAGAGAAAGAAAGAAAGAGAAAGAGAAAGAGGGAGAGAAAGAAAGAAAGAAAGAAAGAAAGAAAGAAAGAAAGAAAGAAAGAAAGAAAGAAAGAGAGAGAGAGAGAAAGAGGGAGAGAAAGAGCCATAGAAAGACAAAGGAGTCAGAGTGAGTGGAGAAGGAGAGAGGGAAGAAACAGGTAAGGAGGGAAGACATAGGGAGAAAAGGGAGGAATAGAGGGCAGAAGGAAGCAAATAAAGGAATAACAGATAAGAAGGAGTGAGGAGGGAAAGAGGAGATAGGAAGAGGACCTATAGAGACAGACAGCCAGGCAGTGCCCTTGAGAAAGCAGGCTCTTCTCCGGTGTCCTTTTCATGGGACAGAGTGCTAGTTATAGTCTCCCAGTTTCCTAAGACCCATAGAATGATGAGATTGGGACAAAGGGACAGGGAAAATGAATTACTCATCAGGTTACAGTAAAGGAAAACAGGAAAAAAGATGTGTCCCTTGGGTTGAGGTGAGCAATGGGCTCACTGACTGGAAGAGAGCAAGGGCCATGCACATGAGTGCATTCGTATCTAGGAGGTTGAGGTAGAGTGGTACATGGGGTGTGGAGAGAGGCCTCACCTGCTGGCCACCTGCACCCAGCTCAGCCTAGAGGAGGTGCTGCCAGCCCCTCTTTTTTCTTGACACTGCAGAGGTGTTGAGACGGAAACGTTCTTGGTGAAGACCCAGAGGCCTTGTGTCTTTGTGGGGAGTAGAGAATTTCCCTCATTTCTCAGGGTGTGGGTTTATGACTCCTGAGGTCACAGCTTCGTAGCATCTCTTGGAACCAGGAAAGGCCCCCAGTAGTGTTGGCACAACTTTCAGAAGCCCTCACTGTGTGATGAACATAAGGTCAACAACTTTCTCCACATGCTGCCCCCTCAAGTCTGCCATGAAGCTACTCCACTGGAGCCTTTGACAGTGAAGCCTGGGATCCTGGACTCTAATTCCAGAAAATTCCCTGGCTCAACACGCAGCTGGGACAGAAGCTTTGGGACCTCCCTGTGCTTGAGTGTCTCTCAGCATTGGACCTGGAGCTCTAGGTAAAGAGAGTCTCACAGAGATGGGGCCAGAGAGCTGTGTGCAGCTATTATACTGAGGGAACGTCCACTAAAGATGTCACTATGTGGCGCCACCAAGGAGAAAGCTGGTGACTAGTGGGGTATATTTACTTGAGGTCTCAGAGTTGGGTGATTGCTCCAGGCAAGGAGTCAACAGATCTTCCCCCCTTTCTGGCTTACCATGCCCATCTTCTCAGTCTCCCATTTCCACCCTCCCTGTCTCTTATGGACAAATACAGACCAGGCATGACTCTACTGCCCTGAATTTCTTTCCTTGATAATGACTGGGATGGTAGTGCTGAAGAGGAAGCTGGGCTGCATCTGGACTCTGTGGGGAAGTGTGTGATGGCAGATCCTGAAGGTCTGCCATCCGCCCCTCACACTCCTTCATCATTCCACAGACACAAGGCACAGACATCTCAGGGATTGCACCAGTGTCATGGTGGTTGTTAAGGGATAAAGAAGCCATGCTCAGTGATGTCCAGCGGTAAGAACCATCCTACGTGTGAAAGCACTCTGGACAGTCTGGGCATCTTTTGCAGGAGTGGAGGCAGCTAGGGTAGCTCCTACTGTGTGACCATGGACCAGATAGGGGTGTCAGTGACTTCTGTGTTCTCAGTAGCTGCTGATCTGTTTGCCCCATGTGGCCTCCATTTGATTACAGTGCCAGGTGGGGTATGTGATAACTAATGGTAATTGTTAACTTGACTCCACCTGGAATCAACTAAAATCCCAGTGGCTGGGCATGCCTGTGAAGGATTTTCTTGATCAGATCATTTGAGGTGGGAAGAACCACCCTAAATCTAGGTCATACCTTCTGGAGGCAATGCACAGGACATAGAAAAAGGAAGCTTTTGCCTTTTACTTACTTGGCCTCACTCTTGCTGACAAGTTCATCCATTCTGTTGCTGAGGCATTCCTCTACTACTTTTAGGACCTACTTCTTTGGGATTCAAAGACAAACTGAAGGCCAGCAGCTTTCTAGGAATTCTCTGCTACTTCAGCACTAGATTGGGACTATTGAGACATTCAGTCTCACGAACAACTATGTGATTCCTGGCCTTTCTATCAGGAGACAACCAGACTGTAAACTACTCTACTAATAAATAGCATATATGTTATATATTATACATGTATAATATATGTACTATATATAATACATGGCATATATAGTATTTATTTATGTCATATATAAAAGGTATATATTATTCATATTTCATATATAGCAGTCTTGTTCCTTTAGAGAACCCACACTAATACAGGCTAATTCAATGCCACCCACTCCTTCTATCTTTTTACACCAAACACTGAATACTTACTCTGCACCAAGTACTCATTGGAAGGACAGATATGAGTGTCAGAACTGGAGCAAGAGAACATGAATGACAGAGCTTAGAGGAGTCTCCATCCACAGGCAGTGACAGACACCAGTATCAGACCATGGCCTAAGACAGAAGTAATGGAATCAAGAGAGATGCAGTGCCATGAGCAGGAAAAGAGGAAAGACATAATGCTCAGACTTGAAACCACACCCAGCATCTTTGTTTTTTGTCAAGCCAAGGAATGAGGATGCCCCAGCCTGGACCAAGTCAAACTGAGTGTAATTCACAGCTCACATGCAGCTGATGCATCAGTTCATTAGAACACAAAAATACACCATCAAACAGACAATCAAATTTCATGTAAAATAAGCTTCGGCATTAAAACGGTTGCTGGTGTTTTATGTGTGTGACTCGGCAGGCAGATATATTTCTTGCTACTATAGCAAGGCTGATTTGTGTGAAGGCTGCCGTCACCAAATCACTCCGAAGGTTGGGAGATAAAATGTCGCTTAGGATAATGTAATTGGCCTTAAGGTACAGGAGTTGAATTATTTTCGGTGATTTATAATCTGGAAATTAAAGACTCACTCATTTTCTAATTTAATTCCATCTTCAATGGAAAAATGTTCACTCTGATCTAAATTGGCGAGTAATGCTGCTAATTCAAATGCAGATGTAATTTCGATTCTGGTAGCAGTTTGCAGTGATTGACGGGTCTCCAAAGAATCGTTATGATCCTTGTCTCCCAATCTCACAAATTCCCTGGCAGTTGTGATAATAACTTCAGCTAAGGAGAAGGGGGAAAATCTCCATTGCCCTATAGGGTTGGGTGCTCTTTCATGGGATGTGAATTGTGCTCTCTTGAGAGTCCACAGCCTTCTTAGCCAGGTTTGAGGATGGTACCCTGGGTCTTCTCTCTGAACTATGAACAGAACAGGTCTGGGATAACCTATCCTGGCTAGTGGCTAATTTTTGTATAATTCAGAGGTAAGTCTCTCATCTCTGAGGAACCGGCTAATAATGATTAGCCATGATCACTCAGGGTCTGGCCCCGAACCCCGCCAGCTGTTCATTGCTTAGTGCATGGTAATGTGTCTTCATCTAAGCAGACCCCAAGAAGCCATGATGGAGAAATTATGAGATCACTCCCACTGTGTGAGAAATGGAGAGGTCAGAGATGTGGCTGCCCGTATCATCTGTTTGCCTGGCAAGCAGTTGGTGGTTGGGCCCAGCTGGAGCTCTGGTCTCCTGTGCATAGGAGCCCCTATGACCCAGCCAGGAAGCTGTGTGGGGTTTTTCCTAGCACAAGGCAAAGAATTTATGGCTTTAGTCAATGGCTCTTTGAGTTGGAGTAATCAATCAGACTTTGGAAATTGGTGGAATCTATCCAGTCTCTACAACCACATAAAGATTTGGAGCAATTTGGATAAATTCTTCCATATCTAGGGTAGGAGAGGGGCATGGGTGAAGAGCCAGATATTTGAAGGAGAGAAGGTGACCACTTCAGCCTGCACCCACCCACACCTTCTGAGAACACTTTCTTCGTTTTTTATAGCAGAACTGATTGAGTCATAGCCTCTTTCAGGCTTCAGAGGTGTAGGAGTCATGACCGGATGATTTTAAGGAAGAGAGGAGGTAACTCGTAATCAAGCTGAGTAAAGAATTAGGAATAATAATAATACCAATAATAATAATATCAATATTAATAATAATAAAGCGGTTGTAAACTACTTATTAATAGTTTGTAGTGTTTTAAAAGTTGTATTCTTGGGGTGTTTAAATACAAGACTGCTCACACTCAGACCAGTGTCTTTTCTCTCCTCTTACTATGGAACACAGTCTTGGACTACATCTCCCAGACTTATTTGATGTTTGCTGTGGACCTATGGTTGAGTTTTGACTGGAAAATATGTCTATGCCTGTGGTTCTCAACCTTTCCAATGCAACCCTTTAATATAGTTCTTCATGTTCTGAGGATCCCCAACCATAAAATTACTTCTGTTGCTACTTCCTAAGTGTAAGTTTGCTACTGTTACCAATTGTAATATAAATACCTATCCTACGTCTTTGGATGGTCTTAGGTGACTCCTGTGAAAAGCCGTTTGATCCTCCAAAGGATCTTGACCTACATATTGGGACCCAGTGGTCTATGCCTCATTTCCATGTTAGGTATATTAAAACATCCTCTGCAAGATCTAGTGCCTTTCCTGACCCATCTGATTAAGAGAAAATTTCCTCTTGCCTCCAAACACCCCATGAAACTTCATCTGAACTAGAAAAATATTCTCCCTGGATTAAGCCACTGAGATTTGGGAGTTTAATCTGACATTGCTCCAGCACAAGCCACACTAAGCACATAGGTACAATGAACAGATTTATTAGACCCCTGTTAGTTCTTTGTGTGTCTTAAATTACATCAATGCTCCATTCTGTCCTACCACATCCTTAACCCCCTCACAGGACTTGTGTTACTTGCTTGTCTGACATTATGACCTCAGACTCATCTTGGAAGGCTAAACAAAGCACGGAAGGAACAGATGCCCATCTCCCCTCCTACATCTTCTTTTAGTGGGTTGCTCTATCCAAGCAAAGGACTTTCAATCTTTCCAGCTCGCTCACCCATCTCTCTGCCTTTCCTCTTATCCTAAGGGGCAGCTTAGTGACACCTTCATCATCATGCTATTTATCTCTTGTCAGAACTCTCATCACCAACAACATCCCAGAAATATCAACGATGCCTAATTCCTGCTGGGTCTAAGGGAATGATCAGCTTGCTCCTGACTAATATCTGCTCTCAGCCCACCCACCAAGAGTCTTTTCCTTCTGGAGTCAGGCACTGGCCTGTCACCTCTAGGGTCTTCCTCTGACAGGTAGTGGTAGACATGATGTGGGTAGACATGATAACTGTCAGTGCAGTCATTGCTGCCAGTGGTTCAGCGCTGGGCAGGTCTCCTAGAAGCATCCTGACTACTTGATGACAACAGAAATGATTGTAGTGGTAGACAGGTATTTTGATGTACCCAATTTCTTTAAGCCATGCATATAAACAATGACCCGAGGGCCAGAATTCCACAGATTATAACACAGTACATTCATGTTTCCTTTTGTGCCTTTTGTATTTTTTATTTTAATTTCAACTAATACCCTTTGCTTAGTGGAGAACGAGGAGACCCCGGTTTACCTGCTTTGGGCAGTCATCTCGGCGCAAGAGTATTCTCTTGGACAACCCTGTTTTCTACTAATAAAGTGATCCTCTCAGTGAATTTTGGTTTTTAACTTCAAGAGAAACCTTAGGGCCTGTTTATTCAGTTCTTTGTGTCTTAACAATGACCAATTAGTAAATACCAACACAAGTCATGTGCTATAGTGAATACATGGTAGGCAAGAAGGCATCCATTTTCCCATCTGACCTCTGTTACCAAGGCCACATTGCAGATACCATCTCCGTTTGGCATACAGAGGAACTAAAACACAGGGTAGGGTCAAATTCAAGGTCACATGGCTAGCTAATTCACATCAAAGATTGCAAGGAGCAGAGCTAGTTCTACACCCCTTCTGGCATGGCCATTAGGATGGATCCTAGCCTGGGGACACAAAGATCTAGATCTGTGTATCTTCCAAAAAGCCCGTTCTGTTCTTCTTCATTGGCCTTCTTAGTGACAGTGCCAGCCTGGAGCTTTGTCAGCTCTTCCTCTCAGAGTTCTAAACTCTCAGTGAGGAGATTCAATCAATAAGAGAGTTCCACGAGACAAACTCAAGACCTTTATAACAAATCCCCTTCCTGGACAGCTCTCTCTTCCCTGGAAGCCTGATCCTTTGTTGGTGGGACCTGCTCAGTGAGGATCAACCTCCCTTTGTAGACCATCTCAGGAGACAGATGCCCACAAAAAACGGGGCGGGATAGGGTAGCCCACTGAAATGAGAACATAAAAGTTTTCTAGTTTACTTATTAGCACAATGTGTAATTGGATAGAAGGAGCAGGTTTCAAAAATTTGTCTTACCATAATGACTATAATTTTTTAAAGATTGAAAATGAATCTGACTAGAAAATACCATTAAACTACCAAGTTGCTTAAAATTTAAAGGGTAATTCACATATAATGCTTTTATTTAATAGCCCAATTTACAAAACGTCTAAAATTAATGCAGATCTTTTCAGGACAAAATCAGCCGTAACTGCACCAACTAATTTTTGCTCATTTGAACTGAATTATTAATAAGAGAGAAATATACCATATGTTCCCCAAAGAGCTGGCTACATTTATTTGAAATAAAAGCAGTGTGTTTGGTGGAATAGAAGAGGCTTAAATGCTTCCAGAGAAATGGGTTACTTATATACAGATTTAATAGAGTATAAATCAAGCAACGTAATTAAGGACACAGCTGCTTCGGAACCCAAAGCTGGCAGCTTTGGCTCCTGACATTCCTCCATCACCTGCCAGCCTGCCATCAGCAATTACTTGCTCTCATGGAATAATACCAGCTCATCCATGAGTCTGCAGTCTGCACTGTAGTGAAAGGAACTTTACAGTGGTTAACCTTGGTCACATCTATTGACTTGATCTATTTCATGTAAAAAAAAAAAAAAAGTCTTATTAAAGACCTACTATGTGTCAGAAAGTCAGCTAGACTGTGGACAACTGTCTTTTCCTTCTTTTCATTTTTCCTTCCCTCTTTACCTTTGATCTTTCCTCCCTCCCTCCTTCCCTCCCTCCCTTTCTCACTTCCTTCCTCCCTTTCTCCCTCTTTCCTTCCCTCTCTTCTTCTGTCCCTCCCCCTTTCTGCCTATCCTTCCTCTTTCCCTTCCTTTCTTTCCTTTTTTCTCCTTTAATCATTTAAATTACTCTTCATCTTGCCAACTTAGGAATTCAAGTTCAGTGCCACTGGCCCTTGCTTGTGTCCTATGGATGAATCAGGATCAAGCAGGCTTTGAGCCTGGTGGAGACTTAAAAGAATCTAGTTTCGCCAGGCAGTGGTGGTGCACACCTTTAATCCCAGCACTTGGGAGGCAGAGCAGGCAGATTTCTGAATTTGAGGCCAGCCTGGTCTACAGAGTGAGTTCCAGGACAGCCAGGGCTACACAGAGAAACCCTGTCTCAACAAAACAAAACAAAACAAAACAAAACAAGAAAGAATCTAGTTTCTGCTTCCTTTCACTTTGGAAGACTGAGAGTTTTCATGACGAAAGCATCTCAAGCAAATGGTTAGGAGGGCTCAAGATAAGCAGTCAGATGAGTAGCCCAGACAGAGTGAGCTCAGGGCAGGTTTTCTGATCTCCAAGGGCTCCCCGGTGTTGTGCAGACAAGCTTTTCTCTTCATGTTGCATCAAAACTCTTGGGTTTGACTATTGAGATTGCATAGACTTTGGAACACTCACTCCATCCAAGTGCCGTCAGCATGCCTACAGCTCTAAATGCTGTATTTGGTTCCAATGGATCCCATGCGTTCTGAATGGGTTTCTGATTGTTGCTGCTGCTGTTGTTTATTTTATAAGTATAAATATATTTTGAAAAGATGTATTATTAGAGTGTGTGGTCATATGTGGAGGTCAAAAGACAACTTGGTGGAGTTGGTCCTCTCCTTCTACCTCTACGTGGGTTTAGAGGACCGTGCTCAGGTCTCCAGGATTCCCAGGCAAAATCTTTACCCAGTGGGCTGTCTTGTCAACCCTGCATGAAGCCTCTGTGTCTCTGTTTTTCAGAGCAGTGCAGGCCAGCCATTCTCTGTGTTATAGGCCTGCCACAGCCAAAGACTTTGTGTCTTTTACAACCTGTGAGTTTCCTCTAAAACCCTAGTGGACATGCTAAATGCTAAGTTGGTTGGCTATACTGTTTAGGAGCCAGGATCTAGTGTCCAGCCCCACAGGCAGAACCCAGTCTCCATAGGGAGAAAGAACAAGCTGATAAATGGGAGAGCATGATTTTTGAAGAGTTGACTCCTGGTGGTTTTTCTGGTATGCCCCTGCTGAATTTGGAGATAAAAATGTCAAGAGTGAGCCGGGCGGTGGTGGCGCACGCCTTTAATCCCAGCACTTGGGAGGCAGAGACAGGCGGATTTCTGAGTTCAAGGCCAGCCTGGTCTACAGAGTGAGTTCTAGGACAGCCAGAGCTACACAGAGAAACCCTGTCTCAAAAATACCAAAAAAATAAATAAATAAATAAAAATCAAGAGTGTGCAGTTCATGAGGATCTGTCTTGCTGTTGCCAGGCCTATGCTCAGATAGTTTGTTGGATTCCATGGAAAATGTGTGTGTATAAGCATGTATACACACACACACACACACACACACACACACACACACACACACATGCATATATGTTTTGACAGCAGGAGCAGCTAGTCAGAACCCTTTGGAGTACAGGGATGTTAAACTGCTTCTAGGAGTGAGGTTTTTGTTTTAATGGAAGCAGCGATTCAACCAGCAGCCTTCAGATGGAAATTGCAGCCCTCTACCTAATATGTGAGGGGCACTTTCATTAAGAGCATTTCTTGGACGTCAGTGACAGTGGCTTTGGTTTCTTGCCATCTCAGGAGCCAGGAACCACAGTTTGGGGTGTGCAGGGACATGACAACCTGTCCGAGTCAGTGTGGCCACAGAGAGAACCTCAGAGGTGTGAGGCATTGTAGATTTTCAAAGCTTCTCTCTGGGCCTCATTTGTATCCTGGGGCAAGTGGTGCCTCCAGAGTTGAGGACGTTGTATCATCTCTTGCATCAGGTTGTCAGCTTAGGAGACTTTTCAGTTGTACTGGGCAAACATTATTTCCTCACAAGGTGGCTGAGGCCATAGTGGAAGGCTGCCTTCTCTTTGCCACCTCATCTCTAGGGCATGACAGCCTGACTTGGTAGAGACTAAGCTAGTCAACAGGATGTGGATCCTCACCACTTGCTAGAATGAGCCAGCAATCTGTTTGCTAACATGCAATCATTTCTGTAGCTGATATCCATGGAGCATCAGTAGCTGGTGCTGGCAGGTGCAAGACAGGACTGTCTCTTTAGGTAAATACTACCCACATGCTCCTCTAGATTTTGTAGTGAAGGTTGAGGATACAAAGGTGACTAGTGGTACAAATGTTTAATCATGGCTATTTGGGAGGCTGAGGTAGGAGGATCCCAAGTTCAAAGCCAGCCTTGGCAATTTATCAAAATCCTGTCTCAAAATGAAAAATGAAGGAAGGGCTGGGGATATAGCTCAGTGGTTGAGTGATCAGCTAATAGGAGCAAGATTCTGTGTTTAACCCACAGCACTGTAATTGTAAAACAAAACGCAACATAGCAAACACAAATGAAGACAGGGGCCTCAGCTTGGTAGCATCAGAACATGGACACAGTCTGGGTTCGATAAATCCTAAGAAGGTGCTATAGTGGGTTGTAGGAAACCCCCATTTCACACCCTCATCCTATCCCTAGGCCAGGACTAAACCAAAGTGTGTGGGAGTGGGCCAACAAAGCGGAGGTGAGCTTTAGACTAAGCTGTTGAGGATTCATAGTGACTCACCTCCGGCTTACTGGGCTGTGTCCAGAATTGGGTGGGCACTAAAGTCCCTTCCAGGTTCTCCATGCTGAGGCTCTGGCATCAACCGATATCTTTCAGCACAAAGAGGGCAGAGGGATGACTTTACCATGACTCATTCCCAAGCCTATGGCACCCTACAGTGCCTTACTAGTGCTTCACGGAGAGTAGGGCTGCATACCAGGGTCGGAGAGGGATGTGCTTTGTGCCCCTTTTCAGTGTTCATAGGTCAGCCTGGCCATGCCCATCAACTCTCTAATCCACAATCCCTTGGGAAACTCCCATATCTCTTGTCAGGGCATATAGGACCGAGTGTCTCCATCTCTGACACCATTCCCACAACTTCCAAGGAGGTTAGCCAGTAGCCAATTCCCCTGGAAGCTCATGTCAGAGATCTGCAAAATGTACACTTCCCTCTGCCTACATTTGCTGGTCTACTGAGCTCACTAGGAGCCTCTTTTCTTTACTCTATACCCAACAGAGTGGAAAGAACAGGTGTGGTGTGAGCTCAGGAGCCTGTGTGTGTGTGTGTGTGTGTGTGTGTGTGTGTGTGTGTGTTTGTGTGAGATGGGGAGGGGGAGAAGGAGAGAGAGAGAGAGACAGAGAGACAGAGACAGAGACAGACAGACAGACAGATAGACAGAGAGACAGACAGAGAGAGAGAGACAGAGAGACAGACAGAGAGAGAGAGACAGAGAGAACCGAGAACCACTCAGTCCCACTCAGAGATGAGCAGCTGCAGCGCCACCTGGAGACCAGCTTCCATGGTTCCGTTTCCTCTGCCATCTGCCCTCCAAGACCCAAAGTAGACAGCAGACATGGACCCGGACAATGGGGAGGAGTGAGCTATTAGCCACTCTCAGCTACTCCAGCACCTCATCAGAGTGTTTAAACCTCTAGACAGAGCCACAGTTTAAATAGTTAATGATCATTTAACTGCCTAAAGGAGAAGAGGAAGCAGTGGGTTCCAAATGCAACCCCTCCTTTGACCCATGAACTTTGATCCCACCCCAAAGGTCAGCCAGCAGCCCTCATCCTGCAGCCTGCTTGGTGCTTCATGCTTAATAACCCAATTAATGTCTCCTTTTATAGCCTTATGGTTTAAGGGTCTGTGGAGGAAGAGGGTGGGATGCCTGGGCTGCAGCCTGTGGTTATGGCCCCGTGGTTCTAATGCACGAATTAAATATCTGTCTCTTCTAAAAGTCAGTGTGTGATTTATTGGAGAATTGGTGCAAACAGCCCTTGGGGGGTTGTGCGCCAAATCTGGTTTAAAAGAGTGGCTGCTGGCTATGAGTTTTTGATTTCCTCTATCCTATTAAATGTCATTAGCCCCTTTTCATGTAAAATAAATGTTTGAATCCAGCTCATGAAGGGCATATTTATTCACCTCCTTCCCTTTGCTGCATGCCGAAGTTATTTCTCTGTTGATTCTCTGCTCTGGGAGAAGAGAAACTAAACCCCTCCCTTGGAGGCACATAGCTGGGATTCAGACAATGTGGCGCTCCCCACACTCTCGCTCCCTGGCCCCCTTGCCCAGAAGCTGTGGTTGTGAATTTCACTCCTAGTAATTCATCTGTAACTCCAGGACAGGAAGGACGCTGCTGTTATTTTATTTGTGATTTGCTGTTATTTATTTGGGGAAGTGGCTTTTTCCCGGAAGGAGGCCAGTATGCAGAAAAACATAAAGGGGGGGTGCAATCTATCCGATAAGCCAGCAGGAAGAAAGCCACTGTCACCAGGAGGCATGCGTGTCATCATAAATCAGACCCTTATTAAAACATGCCATCTAAATCTGCAGTGTGAGGGCTTGGATTTTAACTTCTTGTTGGCTGCCTAACCCTCTTCTGACCTTTTAATGTTTAGAAGAAACCACAGAAGCCCCTTCATTTCAGAGGCTACTGTGGACATGAGGGATGTAGACTCATCTATGACACGCGCAATAAAGAAAGTTGGCAAAATGATACTACCACGGCAGGGATTGCCCTGTGGGTAGTGGAGTCCCTCCACCTTGGAGTAATCAAGTTGACCGCACAAGGAGGAGGATAATGGATGGATTGGAGGCGTGAGTTCGTGTAAGGGAACCGGTATTATCTGAGATGGAATTTCCATCTCCTCCTGTTCTAAGAGCCTAGGACCCAAATAACTTTCATTCATAAGGTAAGAAGCTCCTGTGAGCATGCTTCCCCCAAAAGTTGAAAAGGTGAAACAGTTGGGAACACCTCTCCTAGTCCAGCAGCGAGCTTCTCAAGGAATCATACAGACTTGCTTTAGAGAATCTGCCAGTAGGCAACTGTGAAACTGTCCAGCCTCCATGGCACGCACTGCCTTTCTATTTCCCCCCTTGTTAGCCCCTTCCCTTTCCTTCTCCTTTCTTTCAAAGTCACAGTGCTTGCAAGTGGAAGAGGAGGATGGGAAGGAAACCAGTGCTTGTTCTGTCTTCTCATCAGTCTAGCCTGCAGGGAAGCTGCTGTATACAATGGTGCTTAGCAAGTGCAGGCCAAATAAAGGAGCCCTGGTGTGTGCACAGAGAGGGATGCAGTTAGGGTGGGTGAGGGTAACAGGTCCTGAGTTAGGCTTTGTAATATCTTTATTTTCATACAGACCCAAAGAAACAGCTCAAGCTACACGGAGTCCCTGGAGTGGTGATTTGAGGTAACCTCACATGTATGGCTGTGGCTAGGAATAAGAAACAGCTGCTGAGGGCAGTGGGGTACCAGCTCCTGTTCATCCAATCAGGATGACTACATTAGTGGATTTTCTCACTGTTGTGACAAAGTGTATGGCAAAAGCAACCTGGAAGGAAGGAAGGAAGGAAGGAAGGAAGGAGGGAGAGAGGGAGGGAGGGAGGGAGGGAAGGAGCGGGGACAGAGGGAAGGAAGGAGGGACAGAGGGAGGAAGAAGGGAGGGAGGAGGAAAGAGGGAGTGAGGAAAGAAAGAAGGGAGAAAGGAAGGAAAGGATACAGGGAGGGAGCGAGGAGGAAAGAGGGAAGTAAGGAAGGAAGGTATATTCTCTTATGGTAGGAACAGGGGCTTGAGGACAGCAGCTCACCCTGCGTCCACAGTCTGAAAGCAGAGAGTAAAGAATGCTGGCACTCATTCCACCTCTGCTGTGGAATTGGTCCGGCAGTTAGGATGGATCCTCCCATCTCTGTTAACCTAATCTAGAAACGTCCTCAAAGGCATTCCTGAACGCTCATCACCTAGGTGATTGTAGATCCTGTCAAGCTGACAGTCATAGTAATCATCGTAGCTACCTTGAGGTCACCTCACCACCTCATCCCTTGGCCTCCCTCCCTGCAGTACCTATGTCACTAGGCTCTTCAGAGGACAGACCTGTGGGCCAGGTGAGGCTCCAAACGCCCAGTGACCATCCACTGGGAGGAGCTCATTCTGGCTTTCTGGATGAGCCTGGTCAGATGTGTGTGTTGATGTGGCTGATTGTACAGCTCCTGGACCTGTTGTGGCCTCTCAGCCCCAGCTCTTTTTCCACATCTTGAGATCCCAGGAGGTACCCTGAATTGCATTGCAAGAAGACATCCAACATGCCCCAGAAACTCTAGTGGATGATCTCCAGGAAGAGCCCATGGAAATTGTCCTGTATCTGAGGTTAGGAAAGGCAGCAGCAGCTGTGACTGTCTCAAGCCAGTGCACATGCCTGTGTTTAAAACCGAAGCAATTTGTGCAGGTGCGACGTTAAAAAAATGAAACAAAGACTCACAGCACAAAATAAAAATCAGCTGGGACTTCTGATAAGCAGGGAGATAGAGACAGAAACAAAGACTAGGTAGAAAGACAGACGGACAGACAGACAGACAGATGGTGGAAGTCTAACTGTCTACTAAGACAAACTTCTTGCTTCAAAGAGAAAGAGGCTTGTATTCAGTCAGCTGGGCAGACAAACTTTCCCAAGCATGGTCCTGTACCAGATGCCCAGGATACACTGAGGAGCATCCTGTACCTATACAGTATTGTACTTATAAAGCTCATAGAATAGGCAGCAGAGCAGATGGGTAAAACCCAGACCTGAATTTAAAAATGTCTCCAGCCGTGGAAGTACACACCTGTATTTCCGGTACTCAGAGGTTGAAATAAGAAAATTTAAATTTCAAGGCCAGCCTGGGCTACATAGTGAGACAATGTCTCAGTAAACAAAATGGGGAGAGTGGGTGCTGGATAAATGGCTTGGCAGTTACGAATGCTTGCTGCTCTCATGAAGAACCCAAGTTGTTTCTAGCACCATGTTGGATGGTTCACAACTGCCTGCAACTCTAACCCCATGAAATTCAACACCCTCTTCTGGACTTCATCAACAAAAATCTACATATAGGGAAGCACACACTCATATGTTTAGAAAGTAAATCTTAAAACAAAGAAAAAAGAAACAGATGAAAAATGGAAAGAATGGGTAAGGAAGAAAAGAAAAAAAGATGTCCAGAAGGAGCTATCGAGATGAGGTAGGCGTGACCAGAGCAGAGGGAAGGGAAGGTTTAACTCTCATGGAAATCGTAGATGTCATCTCCACTACTACTTTAAGTAGCAGCCCATGAACCAAGCTGAGAGATAAGGAAACCAGTTATGGGGACCCTGTACCGGCTGGTTTTGTGTGTCAACTTGACACAGGCTGGAGTTATCACAGAGAAGGGAGCTTCAGTTGGGAAGTGCCTCTAAGAGATTCAGCTGTGGGGCATTTTCTCAGTTGGTGATCAAGGGGGGAGGGCCCATTGTGAGTGGTGCCATCCCTGGGCTGGTAGTCTTGGGTTCTATAAGAAAGCAAGCTGAGCAAACCAGGGGAAACAAGCCAGTAAGTAACATTCCTCCATGGCCTCTGCATCAGCTCCTGCTTCCTGACCTGCTTGAGTTCCAGCCCTGACTTCCTTTGGTGATGAACAACAGTGTGGAAGTGTAAGCTGAATTAAACCCTTTCCTCCCCAACTTGCTTCTTTGTCATGATGTTTGTGTAGGAATAGAAACCCTGACTAAGAAAGACACATACCCCATGAATTTAATCTGATGTTTCCTTTCTCCTATCTGAAATCTTAGGAGGGCAGCAGAATTTGGTGGAGAGGCAGAATAGGTAGTCTTTTCCTGCTTTATGAAGAGTCAAGCTTCTGATCCATTCTTCCATGTGCAAACTCAAGGGCCTATTGGGATAGAAGATCATGTGAGATGAACACGGCACTGGACTCTCTAGGTACAGCCTGACCTGGCTTTAACGTTCTTGACTTTGAGTCTGTGGGTCTGACACACAGGGAGAGCTGGTGTGACTGAAGACCCTTGAGGAAGATGGCAAGGAAAATCCACTTGAACTTGGTGCTGATGATGACAGGAAGTTGTGAGCTGTTGAGAAGCGACATCTTCTACTTGTTAAGGCTGAAACCAAGATGTTCTAGGAATGTGAGTTGAGAATTACCATTTATATCTACCATCTTGAAAAGAATGATGGGGGAGGGGGTATGGTAACACAGAGGGAGAGGATGCCTGTCCTAGAGAGTAACCCCTAGTGGGTACAAGAGTGGATAGACCTGGGAAATACTGAGGTGTGAGAAACACCAGGGTCTGAAAACTAATAGGTATATAATCTATGGGGATGGAGGACTGGGGCTGCACTCTGGTTAGGGTGTCTGTGAGTAGCTGGGCATGCTGGGAAGTGGACCCCAAACTTGGCTGGAAAGGGAGAGATATGTAGCTGAGGTTCTGTTATGTCCATGTATCAAGTGTAGGTGAAGATGAAGTTATAGAGGAGCTAGATCCACTACAGAGAGCACTGGGGCCCTACTGCAGCTGAGACAGAAAGGTGGGAGGCAGGAGTGGGGTGAGAAAGAACAACAAAGAAAAAGAAGGGAGGGAGAGAAGGAGAAAGGAGTGATGATAAGGGAGAGAGGAGAAAGGGGGAGGGATGAAGAGAGGGATGGAGAGAGGAAGAGAAAAGGAGCGAATTATAAACCAGGTTGGCCAGTTATGGGCCAGAGAAGACAGAGTAACAGCCTGGCGATCCCAGCACCCTCTGCTGAGCTCCAGGCCTCAAGGACAGACCTAGTAGTCTTTGGACATCCTGGGTTTTGCTGGGCCTGGGCCACCTCTTTAATATTATTTAAATCTGAGGTTTTGAATTGAGCCTTATTAAATGCCTCCTTGACCACATGATACTTGGGCTGGGCTACAGGGAAGGGGAAGGGGCAGATAAATGACTATTGTAAGTTCCACATTAGAGCCAGGTTTGCAGAGGACAATCATTACAGAGCTCACAGTGTTTGAAAATATTGCTTAAATCTCCTCTCCACGTGCTGTCTGCAACAGAAAACAAAGAGACAAAAGGCCCTTTTGGTAAGCAGTCTGGGATTCAGATCGCCTGATGAATGGCCTTTCTCCTGGACCCAATGCATTTGTGAGAAGTAAATTATATGTCATTTCAAACCCCAAAAGGACTGCCTCGCCATGTTTATTGGGATAAATTAAATCTTCTAAGAAGGGTAAATAGAAGACCCTGGTAATTATTTGCTTCTGTATAATTTAGGCTGAAAAGGGTATCGCCAAGAGAAAGATGGGACGGATCACCTCTGGCATCTCATTGTGCCACCACAGAGAAGGCTCAATAGGGAGATTTAATGTGATACCGATCTACATGCATCCATCCCGTCAGGGCTGGGTGGGCAGCTCTACTCTCCAAGGCTGTTTTCAAACTATGCTTTTGAGTTGCAAATTTCAACCAAAAATTCCTCTTGATTTACTATTTAAGGCTTTTTCCTTTTATTGTCTTAATGGGGCTTCCTGTCAGACAGGCTACCCACTCTCTGATCAGATGAACTTCCTGTTCTTAGAGACAACAGGATGAGTTCTCCTATATTCTCTCTTCAGTATCACCCCCAGCATGTCCATTCATACCTGCATGCATGTATCTGTCCATCTTCCCTCCCATCTGATTATCTATCCACATAGTCAACTATTAGTTCCTTCACCCTATTCATATAGCCATCCATCCATCCATCCATCCATCCATCCATCCATCCATCCATCCATCCATGCATCCATCCATGCATCTATCTATCCATCCATCCATCTGCTCACCACCCACCAGCACCTATTGAGAGCCTCTGTTGTTTGCTGGCTCCCTAGAAGGTAGCCACCTTCCCTGTAGAGTGTCTAAGATGCCTTGGAGTGGGGACAAAGCTAGATTCATTAAGAACTGAAGTTTTTTTGAGGAGAGGGTCTTTCAATGTGGGAGACTTTGGAAGCTGGCTTAAGATCAGACAAGAATTGTGGTATAACTCTCCAGGGTTGGTAGAAGCAGTAAGGAGATTTTTGAGATGAAGGATTTGAGGTGCCTTTGGGGACATACTTTCTGAAAAGTTTGACTCTGGGAGAAATTCTTTTTAATGATCAATCAAACTACTTTCCTGGGTAGCAAGTAAAACCAGGTCAGATTGATGAAGACCATGGGAAACACAGGTCCTGTTCATGTAGCATATGTGGTTTTGATTCTTAGTGTGGAGTGGATTGATTTTAATCACTCTCTGGGGCATCTGGCACCACTGTGTCTGCTGCAGAACCATGCCATGGCAGCTATGCCCCTGTGTCAGTGCTTACATAGAGGTGAGGGTTTGAGTGCTAAGGAGGCCATTGCAAAGGTAAGTACATAAGACCTAGATCTAGCAGGGCACCTGGCCTCTTCAAGGAGGTGAGGAGAACCTCTTAGAGGTGGCAGCGCCTGATGGCTCATGTAGAAGGCTAGAGGGGAGCACACCAAAGCGAGGCCTTGTGAGTCTGGCTGTGTGGAATCAGGTGGGCAGCTTTGTTGAAATTGAACCTCACTGTCTTGTTCTTGAGCCTTTAACGTATATCCCTGCCAATAGTTGATGGCAACTCAGGTCGTTATACTAGCCCACTTCCCTTCAGTGTCTTGTACCTGGCTGTGTGCTGGACCAGAAGGCAGTGGAGAGGGGAAGGAATTGGTGATAGCCACACTCCACAGCCAGCAGCCTTAGCATCCCAGCGCAGGAGCAGCTCCCTGTTGTCTGGTGCAGTAGTCATCTATGGTAAGAGGGGCCAGCGGGTGTCCAGGCTCAAGTTTCACTGGCCAAGCCCTGATAACATCTGGCTCCTGGATCTCAGGGCACTGACCTCTTAGGCTCCCTGGTGCCTGGGAGTCTGCAGGGAAAGTTGTGCCTGCCGAGCTGACCAACATCCCTTGGCTGATTCTCGACTTCCCTTCCCAATATACTAGCTCCTTCACCCAAGCCTCTTGTAGCATCCTTCCCCAAGCTCTACCTGGGTCAACTCTGAAGGAAAACCTCATATAGCATCTTCACCCTACCCACCTCAGGCTGAAAGCACTAACCTATAACCACCACTCCTGCCCTAGGCTTTGTATCCCCCAACCCCATGTTATAGTTTCCAGCCCCCATGTTTACCCTTAATCATGGCTGGCTTGTTCCCATGGATATTTATTAAAGCCCATTAGTAAATGCTGAATGTAGGGTGGGGTGTGGCCCCATATGTAGAGCAGCTTAGCTGTAGGAGCTGATTTCATACTCTGTGGATAGCAATAGCCTCATTTAATAGAGGAGAGATTGAGCCTGAGGTTTGGTCCCTTCTGAAGGGCATGAGTAGGAGGTGGGGACATCACTGAGAGGCCTTGGGATTACTGGGTAGGGATGGACTACCTCTGACCTCAGTGTACCCTGAAAAGATTACACCTTTCTTCCTTCAATCTACAAATCCTCTTCTGTGGAGTACACCACCGCCTGGCTCTTTTGGAGTTCAAGCCAGCACGCTCATGTCATACAGAGGCCACATGGATCAGAAACATGACTAAGTTAGATAGAGCAGGGTCTCCTTCCTCCTTCCTCCCCTCCCCTCCTGGCCTGGCTAGTTTTATATCAGCTTTATACAAACTTGAGTCACCACAGAGAAGAAGGAGCCTCAACTGAGAAAATGCCTCTGTAAGATCAAACTGCAGGCCAGACTGTGGGACATTTTCTTAATTAGTAATTGATGTGAAAGAGCCCATTCCATTGTGGGTGGTGCCATCCCTGGGCTAGTGGTCTTGAGTTCTATAAGAAAGCAGGCTGAGTATGCCAGTAAACGGCACTCCTTCGTGGCCTCTGCATCAGCTCCTGCCTTCAGATTCCTGCCTTGAGTTTCCCTCATGACTGTCTTTAATGATGAACAGTAACGTAGAAGTACAAGCTTGATTTTTGGTCATGGTGCTTTATTGCAACTAAGACACCTCTCCTCCCCTCTCTTCTCTCTGCTCCTTTCACTCCCCTCCCCTTAAAAAAAAAGTGGACACAGGGTCTTGCTTTGTAGCACAGGCTAGCCATTGAACTTAAGATTCTCTAGTTTCTTGTAAATGCTGGGACTCCAAGGATGTGCCACAATGCCTGGCTGCAGATGTCTTCTGTTCTCAGAGGGAGCACCCTGCCTGAGTCTCCTTCATCTTCCTCCTTCTCTCTGTTAGCTGCCCTCTACCCTGAGTCTCACTGGCTGCTCTCCCACGCTGGTACCCTTGGGCCTGTCTGTGACATTGTGTCCTTCTCTTGTTTGACACTCTACCTGCTCGTGTTGGACACATCCATCATTTTCTGGCTCTCATCTCTTTTGTTGTGTGTGCTCCCTCAGAGACCATTTACTTTGCCTTCAAGGATGCTCCTGAACTTGGTGACTGCCTCATGCCCCTCATGCCTCTCTGAACACACTGGCTCTCAAAATCTGGTCCCCAGTGTCAGCACCATCTGAGTATGTGTTAGAACTTCGGATTTAGAATGTTTTCTAGTCTCACCAAATCAGAAGACTCTGGAGCTGGGTAGCACCCTCTGTGGGACCTCAGAGAGGCTACTCTGTGCTGATCTGGGGTAGGCACAGCTTTCTTAACCCTCTATAAGCAAATGATACCCTCATGTCTCTTTGACCTGGATCCTGCTTCCTAGTGCCAGAGATCCTGGGAAAACTGTGTGTTATCTCAGAATGATGGTGGAGGGAGGGGGGGGCACACAGAGAAACCTGCTCAGCCACTAGGATAGGGCAATGGACCCATGCTTTTAACACTGAGAATCCTGGGCCTTGGAGGGTTAAGTGATCCAGAGGGACGGGGACAGTTTCTAATCCAGAGACACACAGCAGGTAGGAAGACTCCTCACCAATAGGAGCAAACACAAGACTTGGAGAGAACTGCAGATATTGACTTTGGTTATCATTCCTCTAAAAAAAATCTAACATGGCCTGGCCATCCATCTCTTTAACACACTAAGACCCTGACCAGGTTCTAACTGCCACAACTTGAGCCTATTAACAAGCTCTCTGGATCAAACCTGTATCCCAGGCCTCACAAGGCCACTTCAAAAGGCCAAAGTTGCTGGGAGTGAAGGCTTGTTTGGGCCTCCTTGGGAAAGCTGCTTCCCAACAGGTCTGAGCTGCATGGCTACAGGATTAGGCATGGGTCACAGCCAGGGTCACAGGACAAAGATCAGATATCAGGGCTTGGAGCCAGGGCTGGGCCCATGACACAAGGGGCGTCACTTCCTTAAGTGGCTCATCTTCCAGTCTGAGCTGAATCAAGGGGGAGGGACGCTGTCCCGGGTAGTCAAGGCAGGTCAGGAGGCCAACTCGGGGCTGGCAGGATATCTTGTTGTCTCTGTTGCTCCAGGATCTGCTGTCACTTTATCCAGAAGAGGCAACCCCAATGACACAGGAGTCCAGAGGCTCTGAAAGAAAAGCCCCATGGGTAATTCTGGCTTCATCACAATGGTCAGTTCCTTCAAGGTCCACCTTGCCCTTCAACCTTGATTCTTGCATCAAAGGATGAGGAACTGTGTGTAGTTTACACATTAATTTGAAATTAAGTTTGTTTCTAATTGATTTGAGTATATGCATGTGTGTGTTACATTTGTGTACAAGTACAGGCCAGACATTAATATTATGTGTCTTCTATTCTCGTGTCCCACCCTTATCTTTTGATATAGCATCTCTCAATGAACTTGACTCTCACCATTAGCTGGACTGGATGACCTGGGAGCATCATGAATCCTTCTGTCTCTGACCCCTATCTTCTGCATGAGGTTAGAAATGTGTGGACTTGGATTTTTTACATGGGTGCTAGGGATCCAAATACAAGTCCTCATACTTGGGCAGCTGGCACCTTACTGACTAATTCATCTCCCCAGCCAAAATTAGCCAGTGAAAAATCAACAATTTACTGGCATTTAGTATACCAAGATGTTCTATAGCCATCATTTCTACCAGAGCCAAAACATGCTCATTACAACCCACTAAAACTGTACCCATTCCTCTCTTCCCTGTCTTTCCCCAGGCCCCTCATAGCTTCCAGTCCACTTTCTCCTTTCCTGGAGTTCTTTATTTTAGATACAGATAGTCCTGGGTTTATGTCTGACCTCTTTCCTTTAGCAATGCCATCAAGGTCCATCCAGGCTGCAGCATGTGTGGTAACCTTATTCATTTTTATGGCCAAATAACCACATTTTGTTCATCCGCTCATCTGTTGAAGGACCCTGTGTTGTGTCCACCCTGGGGAATCCCATTTGTTATCGTTGTTATTCTTCTGGGTGTCTGTGTGCTTGGAGGAGGGACCGACATGCCTCAAGCATAGGCGAGGCAGTATGAGAACAGCTTTGAAGAGCTGATGTTCTCCTCTACCTCTGTTTGGGTTCTGGGGATCAAACCCTGGCTATCAGGCTTGCTTGCAAGTGCTTTACCCACCAAATGGAGCCATGAGTGGGGCCATCCATCTCAACGGACTGCCTGGGAAATACTATTTCTATCACTGTACCCTAGATAAGGGAATTTGGCCTTCTCTCCCAGGGTCACCCAGCTGCTAAGTGGCAGAACTGAGCACGAAAAGGAGTCTTTGAAATCTCTGCTCTCACCTAAGGATAGAATTGAAGGCTGAGTATGGGCTGAGCAGAGAGGGAGGATTCTTCCCATGCAGGAGTGTTTCCTGAGCTATGTTTTAAACACCACTTTTTATGTAGAGAGCAGAGAACACTCCTCCCCCCACCCCCAAGAAGACTGTTCTCTGAACACAAACAGCCTCCCCTGCTAGGACATTTCTCCTTTGGAAAAGCCACTGTTGCTAAGTTCTAAGTGACCTGCCATACAGCATGCTTGTCTCAGGTTCAGTTTGATGAAACCTGGCACACACATATATTTGTTTGACCACCTGCACAACTGTGGGAACAGCTTCTATCCCTGCTTAGCTATCTCCCCTTATCACCTCTGTACAGCGCCCCCTACCCGTACCTGGCCACTCCCATCAGCATGACCTGAAGCGCATCTCGATTTCAGCTATCAGCTTCATCCTTTTTAGCTGAGTTAGGCTCCCTGCTTGAACATGGTCAACTTAATCCGTTCATCGCCACATTCATGGCTAAAGCTGTGGTGTGTACCCATGTGCAGGTTTTTTTTTCTGGCCCAAAAGTAGAACACCTGGGTCATGTAACATTTATCTCATCTTATTTCTGCTTGCAGAGGTGGCTTTCTGGGGCTGACTCATGCTGGAATCCAAGTGAGACTGTCTTTGGCCACTAAAATGAGATTCCTGGATCTTCCCTTCCAGGACAGAAGGCCTATGCTTTGTGTGTGGCATAAGCCTCAACTGTCCACACTGAGGTGGTCCACATTTTGGCATCCTCAGACGTCTTGAAACTTGGGAGAAATCTTACACTTTCTAAAAGCCCCCATGTGAACATTTTGAGTTGTTCGTTATGAACACATAGATCAAGCTCTTACAGCCTGGATCCGAGATAATCAAACTTCTAGGCCCCGGGGTGCTATCTGCCCATTGTCAGAACTTCTTGAAGGTGAGAAGCTGTGATGCCCTGGCTACTTGGTAGGGAAAAGGGAAATAAGCTAGGGAAATGTTCAGGCAAATGTCTGTGTGTTTGGAAACAGGGCCTTTCTCTGCCAGCCATTTCGGGCGGAGACATTTGCATGGCCATCTGATAGCAGTGCCCAGCCAGGCCCAACAGATAAAACCCATCTGGAGCCTTTGAATGAAGGACAAACAAACAGCTCTTTTAGTTTCTAACAGCCATTTGCATAAAACCCTGTAGGATTTCATGGGGGAGGGGAGTAAGGGCTTGGGACATGGAACAGGAAGTTTGCATGTCTCTGGGAAAGCAGAACTAAGTGGTTCAGGTTGACCCTTATTGCTTTCTTATAATTTGCAAAGAGCACAGGGGAGCTGGGGTGGGTCCCTGGGCCTCATTCAAGGTCATCTTCTGATTTCTCACTTGATCTCTTCGGACCTCAGTTTTCTCCTCTATCAAATAAGTGAGAGAGAGAGTGAAGGACGGGGATGCTTGCAAGAGCAGGGAAGGCTAACTGGGAGGGCAGAGCAAGGCAAGAGAAACCAGGGAGCCTTCAGTTTTACCTTGAAGGAAGCCCAAGGCTGCAGCCCCTGGGCAGGACAGCATGTGCCAAGTAGTGGACATCCTCCCTTCTGTGCTTAGGTTCCATCAGGTGATGGCTAAGAGGAAGCCTAGGTGGGAATGAATGATCAGGATTCAACACTCAAGATTTTAATGCTTGCGTCCATTTCCTCATTAACTGTCACAAAAACAGTCTCAGAACCTTGACACCCACCTTGTAACGGGGAAATCCTTTCAGAGAAAAAGGATGGATTGCAGAGACCCATCCAACCAGGTCCCAACTCTGCCACTCCTTCTGTCTCTTGTTCTGGCTTTGACTGTACAAGGAAGCCCCTCTGTCTTCTCTCAGAATGGGGCAGTCCCTGGTCTACCACTCATTGACTTCTCAGCCCTGAGTCAGAAATGCAAAACTCGTGTCAAGACAGCTTGGAGAAAAGTGAGAAGGAAAGGAGAGAGGGGAAGATGGGAGAAGAGGGAAGAGAGGCCCTGCTCCAAACAGGCTGCAGTATGTCTAGGCTCCTGCCTCAACCACAGTTAGCAGCATCTCGATTTGGATTCCTGTCCCAGACAGACATCATCCTGTCTAACCCTTGGTCTCTGATCCAGGTAGGATCCTTCTTGCTCATCTCTCCCATCCTCTAATCTTAGAATGGGTTATTACAGTGGGTTTTGATTGTGATGTGTGCTCATTCATGACTCCCTTCAAGCTCAACATGTGGGCACATCTGAGTTTCTGTATACTGCCATCCTTATTACACACCCAATGTAAGGTCTCATTGACATAACAGAAGACTCCCTGACTGTAGTCTGCTTCTTAGTGGTGGGTATGATGGTAGATATCAAATGTGAAACAAGGAAGATTTAGAGTCAGAGATTAGCATCATATAGGACCAGTTTATTGGCTATAGGGATCAGTCAAAGAAGGACCGGGATATCTGGGCTCTCAAGTGAGAGAATCGTATTCCAGGTGGCTGGCACAGGTAGCCCAGGCAGCCCTTCTCATGGTTCTAGGTCTTGCAAGAGCAGCTGTTTGCTTCTGTAGGTAGTCTTGAGCTCAGGCACACAGAGAATAGTTGTTTTTGCTGGTGCCCAGATGGTTGCAGGTCCTATATACCAACCATTCATCAATTTGCCCCCCCCCACCCAAAGGACAATGGACTCATTCCTGTAAAGTGACGTTAGGAAGGTGAGCTCCCTCAGACAGCATCAATAATCAATGGCTGCTCTGAAGAACAGTTTGGCCAAAACAGGAACTCAATAAATGCACAAACCTTATTGCCCAGCACATCTGGTCTTAGAACCTTCTAGAAAATCATTACACACAAGCACCCATCATGTATTCAATCAAATGAGATTTCTTGGGTTCCTGCTGAATGTCAAGAATGGAAACATTCTGAGTTTTCAAACAGAGCCATAGCTTTTTCCTTGTGGAACGTATTTTCTGATAACAAATGAACATTAATAGTAATAGAAATAAAATGAAAAGCTAAAACAATCTTAAAGAACAAATAAAAGGAATTCAGGTGATTGGGTTACTTGTTCTTTGAAGCCATGGTGTATGCTGAACTTGTTTTGTGCTAAATGCTTTCCTAGTAGATTAAGTACACCAGTATACATGATTCCTCCCCTCTCTCCCTTTTTCCCTTTCCTTCTCTTCTCCCTTCAACTCCTCTTCCGTCCCTCCTTCTGTCTATTTCCTCTTTCTTTTCTATATATTTTTCGTTGTTTTCTTATTGATTTGCTTGCTTACTTGTTTGTTGTTGTTTCTGATTGTTTTGAGACACAGTTTGATGTATCCCAGGCTGCCTTAGATTTGCTCTGCAGCCAATCTTAAGTTCCTGCTCTTTCTGCCTCGACCTTCCAAGTGCAGTGACCACAGCTGTTGTTGTGTCCTTCTCAGTCAGGGGCTCACTCTGTAGCTGAGGGTGGTCTTGATTTTGAAGCAATACTCCTGCCTCCATTTCCTGAGATTATAAATTCCAGCCACCACACCTGACTCAAAGTCTCCACTCAGGCTCAGCAGAAGGGTTTAAGATGTTGACCATACCACTTGGATGCCATTAAGTACGTAAAAAATCCTGGATGTGATTCTGAAGGAAAAGACGTGCTTATTCACTTTTTTTCCTATGCAAAGTGAAAGTTGAAAAATAAGAAATTGGTCATGGCAAGGATAGCAGAGGTCATGCCAGCTACCAGAAAGCACCTCAGGGGAAGGAGCTATGAGTGGTTGGGAAACCGGAAGTCACTCTGTCTTGTGCCACTCCTAGAAAAGTCTCCGGGACTCAGTTTCCTCATTTGTGAAATTATAATGTCAGACTGTGTAAGATATATGCCCTGGACCCATGACTTTTTCTTAGCATGGCCTCCTGGAAAAACCTGCTCCCCTATGGGGGATGGAGGACTACCCGGTACTGGCCAGCCAGCAGGGAGCAGGAGGTAGATGGCTAACATGATAGGAAAGTTTCTGGTAGATGAGCTCTTGGTTTTGTCCTTTGGAAAGGATCATGTTCCTTGAAGACCTTTGGGGCAGACATATTGTGGGTGCTCTTGGGTGCGTCATTGCATGGGCACCCACCCTCTCTTCCAGCCAGACCCTCAGCACTGCTGTCCTTATAAAGAAACAGCTCCGACAGCCACAAGCCATATGAGGCCTCCCTCCCCTGGTCCCCTTCTCCTTTAAGAATTCTTATTGCAATTGGTTGTGCTCTTTGGGCACAATTAATTAAGTCAATGGCCCTCTCATAAATTTAAAAACACATCCCCCCGTGTCTTTAAATCTCTGAATCCCAGCTGGGAAACTGAGAGGCGTGAAATATACAGCCATCACGTCACAGCTATGGAGATGGAGGTCCTGGGGCCATAAGTCTGTGATAAATGTCTGCCAGCTATAGGCTCAATGTGGTTATATCCTCAGGGTAGCAGGGAAGCCAGGGTGGAGGGGGCATAGCCACTAGACTATCCTGTTGTAAACCAAACAATTCCTGTGAAGTAGAGGCAAATGCAAAAATGTAGGACAGGACCAGGACTTTCTAGAAAGTTCATATAATATCCTTTCCTCTATCTGTGGCTTCAGAAAGAAATCCCATGATAGGGGGAGTTTCACTTGTTCCTGAGCAAGGAGAGGGGACAAGTGTCGGCCAGGGAGTCTATCTTTCCTGCAGCTAGAGGCTGGGCTGCCTAACTCCCTTTGCACATACATTTTTATGGAGGGCCTGGGATGTGATAAGGACCAGCCTCAGCCCTCAGGTGGTTAGAAGCTTTAAAGGGCAGCTGACATACAGAGGGCAGACAGGATAAGGTGACCTCAGGACAGTTATTACTGGAAGCATCCATGGGTACCTGCTCCTCCGGATGCTGGATAAAAGTCTCCAGGGATGGCACGCTGAGGGATGCTGGGACAACAGATGGGTTCTTCAGAGTTCCTCGAGGCAGAGATAGATAGAAAGTGGGCTTGGAAGAAGGGAAGAGGGGAGCAGGGACAAAATGGCACAGAGAGAAAGAGCTGGGGGATGCTCAATGGGACCTAATTTGGAGGAGAATGGGGCAAAGGCGGGGCTTAGTTAGTGGAGACTTGTGCCTGGCACTGGGTCTCCAACACAGTGACAGATGTCATCTCTGTGAGCCAAGATGAGGGGTAGAATGGAATAGCCCAGGGCAGTACGGCAGCTCTGGTGGTCAGTAGGTGTCCTTTGCTGTGTTTTATAGTCTCCATAAATTCTGTTTGAAATGATGTTATGTGAAGTTTCTCTGTCCTCTTAGGTTGGCTTCAGTTTTCAATTCATTTCTTGCTCATTTATTCTTGGTTCATACTCCCAACTCGTTGAGAATTGTATTTCAGAAAATCTTATTTGCCCAGGCCAAGTGACTGGATTTAGAACTAACAAAGGAGAGTTCGTGCCTATGCCCCAAGCACTGATCAAACTGCAGAGCTTCTCTCTCCTGGTCTCTATCTGGGCAGACTCCATGTTCCTATGTGAGGTGGATATATCAAGGCCTTGAACTCCCTCCAAATCCCCATAGACAGCCTAGAGGTTCTAGAGGGACAGAAACACCTCCCTTACTCCTTAAAAGAGTCCTTAAAAGAGGGCCAAGATTCCCATCATATTGAGGTTGGGGGTTCAAGGGATCCCAGACCACCCGTGAGAAGATGAGGAACAAGACTGACACTAGCAATGGTGTCCTCCTGCCATCTGTGGCATCCTGTGGTGGGAGGGTTCCACTTAGTCCAGCAAGAAAGTCCAGAAATGTCCTGAGCTGCCCCTTAGGAGTCCCTGCTTATACATGGGCTCCTGCAGAGAAGAGAGACATCCGCATCCCCGGTGCAATGGGGCCAGAAAATACCCACTGGCTTCTGCCTGGTTGCAAGCAGAAAGGTCTAGTCAGCCATGAGCTCCTTATAGTCTTCTTTTTAATCATTATTACTGTGGGTATATTGACTGCAGACATACATGTGCCAGGGTGCCAGTATAAGGCACATACTGTACCCACTAAGCATTCTGACTGGTCCTTGAACTCTTTATTTTCGCACACTCCGTATAAAGCCTAGACAGAGGTGACAGATGTAAACAATGATTCACCATAACTGGCTTTTAAGCATTTTTAAGTAGTGTACTTTTAAGATACTTCAAAGCCTATCTATATTGATTGACAGATGTACAGATACTACGGCTATAAGGTATGCTGTGGTCTGGCAACAGGAGACAGGAGAGGAGGCCCTGTCACCTCTCCTATCCTCAGTTTCCCAGCAATGCTACCTTGTCCTTCCCCCTCCTCCATATATTGCTTCAGATCGTCTGTGAGCACTCGCTAAACATCCACTGCTTTTGAAAATATTCTCGAATCTATTTCAGCTTATGCTCGGTTCTCAGCATTAAAATAAACCCTGGCACCTCATTACGCACTGTATGAAGCAGAACCACCTTTCATTTTTAAAACTGTCTCCTTCAAGCTCCAAAGGCTGCTTCCCAGCTTTTTGCAAGGAGCCACGTGATTCCTTAGGGAAATTGCATGTTCTAGAAGCTTGGGTTTAATCCCATCTGGGCGGTACTGAGCCAAGTAATGACTATTCTTCTCTTCCCCTTGGCCCGCTGGAATCAGTTCTTCCCCTAGAAAATATCAACCAGACAGGGACTCAGGGTCATTCATTTAGACCTGCTGTGTGAGGATCTTTTCCTGGGGTCCTGGCTGTAGAGTCCACCAGTGTTCTCTGACAAGCTTTTTATGTTGCTTAGAAACTGGGATCTGTCTTCTGTGTGTGCGAGAGAGGGAGGGGGAGGGAAGAGGGGGAGAGAGAGAGAGAGAGAGAGAGAGAGAGAGAGAGAGAGAGAGAGAGACACTAGTAGTCTAGTCTAGCATTCGAATTGGGAGTCTCCTGTTTCTAGTGCTGGGAATCCAAGGAGGTGGCACCATTCTTAAACACCCTATGTAGCCAACCTTGACCTTAAATTGCTGGTTCCCCTGTCCTTACTCCCAAGCGCTAGGATCATGGGCATGTACCATCATGCCTGGTTTTATGTGCTGCTGGGAACTGATCCCAAGGTTTCATGTATGCTGAACAAACACTGTACCAATTGAGTCACATCCATGCCCTAATTTTTTTCTTTACTAACAGGGATTTACTAAAAACAGAAAAAATGGCTTTTGCTTCTTTTGAACTTGGCTGATCCCATAAGGATGGACCTTCATGTAGCTTCTTTCCATTTTAGATTTCTTAAAGCTCCCACCCACCCTGACCCAATCTGCTAGTGAAGTCACCAGAAAAGACTTCACTGCAGTGCCTGCAGACGGTGCTGGCTTGGTGTCTCTGAGGATGGGTGAGAGCTTGTGTTCTCTGCTTTCTCCTATGGACATCACCTTTTGAGGTCATCTAGCAAGTCCTAACTCTATACCCAGCACTATTTTATGCTGGCTATGCCACCGAAACATCACCCCAACATTTGCTCCAACCAAAAGGCTCATTCTGCTGGCCAGGTCCCAGGCTGTTGAAGTGAGGTTCTGTCAGTCTCCTTTGATTTGGCCTTTGGCAGAATCCCAGGAGCAGGGTCCTTGATGGCACCTGGCCCTTTCTAGTCACCGACAAGGGAAACCTGAGAAACCATTCTCAGAAATGGAACTAAATCGTCAGTGAATCTGTCCCCATCTGGAGAAGAGAGGAGGGTTTGGGGAGGCAACAAAGGCGCCTTTGATTTCCGTTAATTAACTACT
>JADRCD010235468.1:1831-19132 GCA_019843815.1 Montemys delectorum
TTAAAACTCAATAGTATTAATAGTATTTGAGTGGTGACGGGTATTTTTGCCTCCATTCCCATCTTTTAAAACGGGAAGCAGGTGGTCATCATGGTCCATGCCTGTAATCCCAGCATGGGAGCCAGAAGGATCAGGAATTCAAGGTCATTCTGAGTGTTCAAGGCCAGCCTAGGCTGTTTTTTTTTTCCTGGAATTGAATTAGAAACACAGACAACAACCCCAAGGAGTTCTAGACCAGGGCCTCTTCTGCAGAGAAAAAGATATTTGAAACAATGAGACCACATGTTCATCTCTCAGTAGTGAGGACACGGTGATGTATAGCCGGAGTCTCATGAGCCTCTTTTGTTTTGTTTTGTTTTGTTTTGTTTTGTTTTGTTTTGTTTTGAAAAAGTTTCTTTGTGTAGTCCTGACTATGCTGGAGCTTGCTTTGTAAACCAGGCTGGCCTCAAACTCAGAGATCTGCCTGCCTCTGCCTCCTATGTGCTAGAAATAAAGGCATGCGCCCGCACTGCCCAGTTCTGAGACTCATCTTTTAAACCTTATTTTCTATTGGTATCAGTTGCTCCTGAGTGAACTCCACCTTCTTTGACATAAGTTCCAAATGATTTGAGTAATCTCGAATTGCTTAGAGTGAATTCCGTCAGTTCTATTTTAGTTCAGTTCGAAGTAACAGTTGAGACAAAGTTCGTGAGGTGGCCTTGGTGGTGGCAACACCTTTAATTCCAGTGCTCAGGAGGCAGAGGAAGGTGAGTCTCTGTGAGGTCAAGACCACCCTGGTCTATATAGTGAGTTATAAGCCAGCCTGGGCTACACAATGAGACCCTGTCTCAAGGGGGTTGGGGGTGGGGATGTAACTGCTTTGTGCACAAAGTATCCTAGATATAGGAAGTGTTCAAAGTCTACCATTCTTAGAACAGAAAGAGGGTGATGTACTGAGTTAAAAGAAGCAGGCCTCAAAAACAGGTGAGAACTCTGTCTCTCCTCCTCCTCCTCCTCCTCCTCCTCCTCCTCCTCCTCCTCCTCCTCTTTCTCTCACTGTCTCTCCTCCTCCTCTTTCTCTCACTGTCTGTCCTCCTCCTCCCCTTCTCCCTCCTCCCCTTCTTCCTCCTCCCATTCTTCCTCTTCCTCCTTTTCCTCCTTCTCCTCCTCCTCCTCCTCCTTCTCTTTCTCTCACTGTCTCTCTTCCTCCTCCCTCCTCCCCTTCATCCTCCTCCCATTCTTCCTCTTCCTCCTTTTCCTCCTTCTCCTCTTCCTCCTCCTCTTTCTCCTTCTTTTCCGAGTCTCCTTCTGTTTCTTTCTCTTCTCTTTCCATTCTCCCTCTCTTTCTGTGGTTGTTGAGACAGGATTTTGCTATGTAGTCCAGGCTAGCCTTAAATTTTCAGCAATCCTCCTGCCTCAGTGTCCTTCCTCAGTATTGTAATTACAGATATGTACCATTGTGCCCAGTTCTCCCTACTAACAGTGACCAAAATAGGAAAGGTGAACTCCCCAGTTCTTCCTTCCACATCACTTATACTATGACACGGACTCAAGTCTGCCACCAAGCATAAAGAATTGTTCCCTGAAGAGCAGCCAAGATAAAAAAAAAAAAAAAAAAAGCGTTTCACTTTTTTTTTCTTCTTAGAAAGAAGATAAAGATACTCAATCTGAAAAAGACTTGAAGTGTCTCAATGACAAACCTTGTCACTAAAGAAAGTATAAACACTATAATGGGGAAAAAGTCTAGGGTCAGTAGACAGGAGAAGGCAGAAGCAGAGGCCCTGGAAATAGAGTAGGCAGTTGTGTGACACTAAGCAAAGCCAGAGAGGCAGAGGCTGAAGAGAGTACTGTAGAGGAACCCTCTGTGTTGGACACACATGTGGTCCGGAGTCTCTGCCCATCCGAGAGTCCATAACTGTTACCAGTTTATTGAACAGAAACTACCAGCAACACCCTACCAGCAACACCTTAACTTCTCTCCATGATCCCCACGTTAAACCTGAACTTTTTTTTTTGTTTTGGTCCCCTGGTGGGGGCAGTGGTATCAGCAAACCAAGGGAAACCAAAGACACAGACTCATAGAGCTCGAAATCTTCCAAGAGTCAGACTCTGAAATAGGCCCTGCGTTTAGTGGGTGGAAGTTCCGCTCCTCGTGGCAGAGCGCTGTCTGGTCACAGATGGAGCATGATGGTCCACATGTCAGTCCTCCCTGCCACGAAGCGATGGTCAGCTTGTTCGTCTTTGCTCTCTGGATTTGCCTAATTCTCCTCTTTGAGTCCCAGGGTTCCCACTTGCTGTGGAATGCACTGATCTCTGACTCAGACTTTCTTCACTTTTCCCCTAGTGTCTGATTCTGCGCTTGGTCATCTCTGAATGTCACTTGCACATTCTCAGGGGACCTGCCTTAGCTCATGTAGCGGAAATACAGTGAGCTTGCCGTACAAACGCCTGCATTTATGTTTCAGTGTGGGGCATCTACTATGGCCCACAGCGCAGTGTCCCATGGTTTAAAAGCAGGAAGCAAAAACATGGCTTCCCACACACAGAGCCTTTGAGAAGTTCCTGTGTCTGCTCGGCCTGACAGGGAGAAGCGATTAGCAGACAGGGAGTTCACACCTGCCTTTACAGTATTATCCGATGAACTTTGGTCACCACCGTGAAGTAAAAGTTCCTGAAACCTAAACAGGAACCATACTGCTGTTAAGGAGCCTCATTGTCAAACATTGTTATTAAGTCTCCATTAAGTTTCTGTTTTCTAAGCTTAACTGTCCTGCAAACCACATTTCTTTTTCAACGTTTGACCAACTTGTGGCTCCATGATGTATGTCCGCTCCTTTGCCTTCCTAAACTCCTGGACCTGTGGTGTTATGATTGCTTTTTGCCTAATGAAATGTGTCTTCCCCAGATGCCTTAATGATATGAAGCATTCTTCTCTATCCTCTGTCCCCCACTTTTCTGTCCAACAGCTTCTGATACACTTCTCTACCCCACAGGCAGCCTTGAGCCCTTCGTCCCCCAACGATTCTGTCCAGGTGTTATCTGGACCGCTATTTTCTATCAACCTCAACCCTTCCCCTTAAAAGGGACCCAAAAAGCGGCTGAGGGGCTGCTCTCTGAAATCCCGACTTTGGAGGAGGCAGCGGGCTTGCTTTAATCAGAGGTCCGTGCGTGGAACTGATTTCTTTTCTCAGTTCTAACTCTCACTTCTTGCTTACCTCTTCCCCATCCGACTAACTCCTCCTACTCAGTCCTCTCTAATCCAGTGCACAACAGGGTGATGTTTAACTTTAGTCCACTGTGCTACTGGATTGTGAGTGAGTGACTTCTTCTTAGGGAAAAGACCTGCCAGTAAACCTGCATACCAAGCTCCTTCACCTACTGCTTTCCCTCTGGGCTACTGATCCTCTAAATTGATTGGCTCCACCCCTGATTTCACCCCTGGTTGGGAACTCAGGGTGGGTTGGTTTCATTGGTCCCTGTGTCCCTTAGCATTGCCCTCTTCAAAAATGACTGATAGTTTCTACGTAATTTGCACCACCCATGCGAGTCAGCTTTCTGTTGATGTGACAAAACACAGGTCTTTGTATTTTTACTGTGTTGTCATTGTTGTTGTTTGGTTTGGGGACAGGTCTCATACGAAATCCTGAACACACAGCCCCTGCCTCCCAAGTGCTGGAATCAAAAAACAAAAACAAACAAACAAAAAAAGTATCACCCCACACTTTAAAATAGTGATTATACAAAATAGTCATTTTCACGATGTCCACTGGGAAGGAAAAGTTTATCCTGCTCATAGATTGCAACTATCAAGGGAGTCAAGGCAGGAGACTGAAGGCAGGACCCAAAACAGAGAACATGGAGGAACACTGGCCATTGGGTTGCTTGCCACTCAGTTTTCTTATACTTGCCAAGGGATGGCACTGCCCATACTAGGCTGGACCCTTCCACATCAATCGTTAATCACCAATCAAGAAAACGCCCCCATAGACTTGCCTTTGGGCCAATCTGATGGAGACATTTTCTCAATTGAGGTCCCCTCTTTGAAGCAAGGTGACTTGAGTTTGAGTCTAGTTGACACGTCATAGATCCTTCTCCGCTCTCTGAAGAGTTCCCCTTAGACCTTCATGCCTTACAGGTGTGTGATACATATACATATGTGTGTACATGGGTATACATATCTACATATATATTCATTCTCCATATGAAAGAAAACATATAATATTTGTCTTTCAGAGTGTGACACTGCTTGGCATAATGATCTCTAGTTCTGCCCCTTTTCCTACAAATGACACAATTTTACTCCTCACAACTTTTATTCTTTGGAGCTGACTAAAACTCCATTGTGTCTAATAGGATATTATCACCCATTCATCTGTTGGTAGACATCTAGGTTGGCTGTGTCTAGACTGGCTTGTGTCTTGGCCCTTGTGAATTACACAGCAATAAACAGATGTGTGCACATCTCTGTTGTATGCTGACTTAGATTCCTTTCCTACATTCCCAAGAGTGACACAGCTGGATCACATGGCTATAGTTTTCGTTCTTTGAGGAACTTCCATCCTGATTTTTGTAGAGTCACGCCATCTCCCGACCTCTCCAACAGGATGTGAGGGTTCTTCTTCCTCCAGCACTGGGTTTCTTGGTGATAACCACTCTGACTGGAGCGAGGTGGAATAGCCATGTGGCCTTGATTTGCATTCCCTCAGGAGCATCTATGGAAAGTAGTCAAGAGTCAACTTCCCTTGCAGTTTCACAGGTTTTAGCCCACAGTTGCTTGGCTCTGTCATTTCAGAATCTGTGAGAAGGCAAAGCATCATGGTCAGAGTTGCACCATGGAGCAGAGCTGTTGGTTTCAAGGTTATTGGGAAGCAAAGCCTAGGAGAGGATAGGTCAGGGACAAAAGCTGCCCTGCAGTTACCTTTCTCCACCTAGGTTTTACCTCCTGACATTTCTACCATCTTCCAATCTCCCATTGATGCTGTGAAACCATCGATGAGGTCAGAGGCCCCTCGATCTGATCTCTTCCCAAAGGCCCCACCCACAAACACCGCTGCTTTAGGGACAAAGCCTTGAAACACAGGAGCTTTTGCAAAGATGTTTCAGTTCCAAACTAGCACAGTGCCTGAAGGAGGGGGGTGGTGGAGTGGGGGTGGGGGGCTGGGGGTGGGCGGAAGAGATTGAAGATGGTGAGCCAGGAGAACAGACTCTACCTCTTTCCAGGTTCCACTATACCTCGGGGCCAGACTCTGGACCAGTCCAGTTACATCCCATAGCAAGCATCTCTCCAGGATCCGGGACATGGCTGATTTGTTGCATTTCTATCTTTAGTGCTGTCCATGTTGTGATCCATTGAGGCTGGTGTACTCCTTGAGCCCAGGTGCCAGGAGCGGAAGCAGGAAACGGGTCTGAACCCAAGTAGTCTAGGGGATGCTGCTCGTTTGTGGCCTATAATGTGCTTGAGAGCTTAATGCTCCCCAAACCAACCAGGCTCATGAAATTTTTGAGATCACTGGGTCTATGGCCAGATCTATATGGGAGAAAATCAATCAGGGGTGGGGGATAAATTTTACAATTCGTTGAGCTTAAGTCACCTCTTGTTTCATATATCCCAGAGAAAGGGACCAGTGAGTTAGAAGACCTATGAGCTTGTTTGGGGGCTTTGTTTTGTTGTTGTTTTTTGAGACAGCATCTCACTATGTAACTCTGGCTAATCTGGAAGTCACCTGTGTATACCTTGAACACACAGACCTGCCTACCTCTGCCTTCCAAGGGCTGGGACTAAAGGTATATGCCACCAGTCTGGCCTTCACCTGTGAGTTTTTTATAAGGACACAGTCTCTTGGGAGGGAACCAAAGTCCCTGCAGACTTCACCTGTTATGTACATAGGTTACGAAGGAAGCAGGAGTGTCATCATTTCTTTACGAATGTGGGAAGGAGGATCGCTGTGTCTGCGACGCCTTACCTTGCTTTATTCTCTCTTCCCTTTGCTGGCCCCTGGCTTTGTTCCATGGTAGTCTGTGGTTCTACACACCTGCAGGTAACTTCCTTTTTCCTCCTTCTCTAGCTGAGGTGCAGTATTATTTCCTAACTTTCTTGCAAGAGTACAGTTTACACCTGTGTCATCCTGATGCCAAATACTGACAGGACTCAAGGCACTGAGACGTTCACTCACTAGGTTTTAAGCTATGATAATGAGGGTCTTAGTCCCAGGAAGTTACAACATTATGAAAAGTGATCCAACAGAATTGAAGACTACCAGAGGTTTTGACATTTTAATGAATTTATTTTTTTAAAAGATTTATTTATGATTATATGTAAGTACACTGTTGCTGTCTTCAGACACACCAGAGGAGGGCGTCAGATCTCATTACGGATGGTTGTGAGCCACCACGTGGTTGCTGGGATTTGAACTCAGTACCTTTGGAAGAGCAGTCAGTGCTCTTACCCGCTGAGCCATCTCACCAGCCCCCGAATTTATTTATTTTTTTGTTATTTCCCCATGTCAGAAATTGATGGGGCCTGGAACGATGGTCCTCTGGGATTATAGGTGTGTGCCACCACCACTCGGCTAATTGGTTCTTTAACACAAGATTTCTCTGTGCCTTGGCTGTTCTGGAACTGTTTCTGTAGACCAGGTTGGCCTCAAACTCATGGAGATCCACCTGCTTCTGAGTGCTGGGACTATGCCATTACACCCAGCTTTCCTTCCTTCCTCCCTCCCCTCTTCCTCCCTCCCTTTCCTTCCTTTCTGTCCTTCTTTTCTTTTTTTAAAGATTTATTTATTTATTATTATAAGTACACTGTAGCTGTCGTCAGACACACCAGAGGAGGGCATCAGATCTCATTACAGGGGGTTGTGAGCCACCATGTGGTTGCTGGGATTTGAACTTAGGACCTTCAGAAGAGCAGTCAGTGCTCTTAACCCCTGAGCCATCTCTCTAGCCCTCTTTCTTTCTTTTAAAGCATTTCTCCCTGAAGTGACCTATTTTAATATTATCATGAAGAAATTAAAAGTAGATTGGAAAACCCAACAACATGGCTCAGTGGGGAAAGGCACTGGCCATCAAGTCTGTTAACCTGAGTTCAGTTCCCAGGATCCACATAAATAGACATACCAAATGAATGAATATTTTTAAAAATTAACTTTAAAAAATAGATGGAAGAAAAGAAAGAAACTGAGAGCTGGGGACCAGAGCCACTGCTGCCAACTGAAATGCATTTTAGACTTTATGAGGACTATTGAGTGGGTTCACAGGTAACCTACACATCTGCTTACTCTGCACAGTTACATGGCACTCATTGGTGGAATATCATCATCATCATCACCACCATCACCACTATTGTTGTACTGCTGAAGGTGGCCCACAGTCCTCACACATGCTAGGCAACTGCTCTACCACTGAGCTGCACAAGCCTGACTCTGCCGGTAAGAGTCTGTTGATCTTCAGGCAAGATACTTAATTTTTCTGAGCTTAATCCCTTTCTCAGATTCTGAGGATGAAATATCTCTCTACCAGGCTGGTAGAAGGGTTAAATAGTATCCAAACTGACCCTGGCAAGTTGTAGGAATTCGTTTGATGCTAAAAGGGAAAGGAGAGCAAACATGGGTTCCTTTTCTTTCCTCTTCCTTCCTTTCTCTTCCTCTTTCTTCTTCGTTGTTTAGTTTTTTTGAGACAGGGTTTCTCTGTGTAGCTCTGGCTGTCCAGGAGCTCACTCTGTAGACCAGGCTGGCCTCGAACTCAGAGAGCTGCCTGCCTCTGCCTCCAGAGTGTTGGAATCAAAGGTGTGCACTTGGCAAACATGGATCTCTTTCTGTTGACTCTCGAGGGTTTCTATTACTATTCTGAACTTCTTGGTAAGATTAAGGAAGAAGCAATGCCCACTCGTGTTTGGTATGGAGGCGTTAGGCGAAGTTCGTGATTAGGACGGGGAAATGTGGTCACAGTGGTCACACAGGTGCCTATGTCTTTTTTCCCCCAGGAGCAGCAAGCACTCTGGGAGCTAGTTAAAGCCTCTCTCTGCTTCCGAGACAAACTTTTTTCCCTTTTGGTTTCCACAGGGTTTCTCTGTGTAGTCCTGGTTGTCCTGGAACTCACTCTGTAGACCAGGCTGGCCTTGAACTCAGAAATCCCCCTGCCTCTGCCTCCCAAGTGCTGGGATTAAAGGCGTGCACCACCACTGCCCAGCCCGAGACAAACTTTTGTTCGTTCGGCACACCCTTGTTCGATCTGCCCTCTTTTATGGTATGCTCTTTATCTTTGCTGTTCACTCCAATCAGCTGCCGGTGAGAGTCAGCCAAAAGAGTCGCCTCTCCATTCCTTTCTCCTTTCCCAGAACCAACCCTCACCCCACTCCCTCGCCTCCCGCCCCGCCACACCAGGACTTCCCTCTTGACACCTGCATTCTGTCGTGTATGTCTATCTCAGTTCCTCCTACAACAGGTTCCTGTGTGGCCTGGAACGCCAGATGTGAGGCCATAAACTGAATGCCTGCAACCACACTCTATACTTCATCTAACCTCATCAGCTGGATAGGTACCAAAAGCTTGTGGAATGAGGAATATTATTAGGGAGGAAGAGATCCATCACTCCTCTGGACAGGCTTGCTTTGCAGCCCGGGATTCAACTAATCTCAGGTGGAAACAAGGCAACAGCAGAGAAACAGCATCCTGGCTTTTCCTTCTTCTTATTTCTAGGGCCTAGACAGTATGGTACAATCATATAACCACCTTACACGGATTTTACACTGTATCATCGGGTATTTAAAGTCGTCTGGAACTGGTTTAAAGTCTGCAAGGGATGTTTAGACTCTGGGTGGGTACTAAGCCAAGGTCTAGAAGGCACCTCAGCATCTGCTGACTCTGGCATCTACAAGAGGGATCCAGAAGTCAGAGCTCCACAGGCATCCAGAGTCAATTGAACGGTTACTCTCTCATCTTAGAAATATTGTCTCCAAATGTATTTTTTTCCCTTTTCTTCCAGAGAGTTTATCTAGTAAATTTTTCAGTTCTGGCTCAGGTTTTTTTTTTTTTTTTAGGCATGAGCCCTACCCTCCCATGCCCTCGCCCTCGCCCCCGCCCCCGCCCCCACAGGCTTCTTCTAAAGGCACACACCCTTTGCTACCTGTGTGATAGCATTCAGAAAACACTCTTGGGTGTGGGAGTCGGCTCAGGACAAACAAACAACCCTCTTCATGGATCTGAAGAGGGCAGTTATGTGCTTTTCGTTCCTGTCTAGAAAAGTTGGGAGGAGGGAAAAAAAAAAAGCATTCCTGGAATTTGCCTGAGTGATTTTGGCCCTGTGAGGATTGGGTTTAAAATATCCAGAAAATGTAGTCGAAGTGGGCTGTTTGGCTCTAAGTTGAAATCCTGATAGACCACTCTGCCAGCTTTACGCTTAGTCCTTCTTTGCTTTGGAAAAAAAGCAATTACTATTATTAATTATTAGAATTATTAACTATTCTGTGCTGGGAACTGAGCCCACATGAGCTGCTCAGGTGAGCCACCTCTTCCTTCTTGCCATCTTTACAGAACCTCATTCAAGTAGCAAGGCCTTGTCCCCTCTGCCCCTCCCCCACACTCTTTACTGCCCCTCTCCTCCCTGCAGGGTAGTGGTTTAGGACTCTGTTAGATACGGGGGTTTTCTGTCTTTGTGAGTTCTCCTATGTTACAAGAGAATCACCATGAATTCAAGGCAAGCCTGGTCTGCCTAGTGAGTTTCAAGCCAGCCAGTTTCAAGTAGCCCTCCCTCAAAACAAAATAAGGCCCCCTCCAAAGGAAACCTAGCCAGCTATTCACGCTTGTAATCCCACCCACTGACAGCCACTTCCCACACCAGTCCCCATATAGGATCCTATAGATCCATATAGGAGCTGTGTGAAAATGGAAGCATACAACGGGGGCTCCTTTGAGTTGGAGCCCTGTCACTCAGGCAGGTTTTGAGTTCATCCATGTTGGAGCTTGAACCTGCTCTTCCTTCCTCCTCTGCAGTGTTCTGAGCAGGGGTGCAGGGCTAGCTGCAGAGGTCCAGGGCTGGCTGCAGGGGTCCAGGGCTGGCTACAGGGATTTGTGTGCCCCATGGTTTGCTGATAAACACCTGGGCTCTTCCTGTTTTTGTCTCTGATGAACAATACTGCTATGGACATTGCTGAACAACATGCTTTCATATCTCCTTAGTAAATAGAGAAGAAGAGTGGAATTGCTGATCCATATGGTAACATTCTGTTCAACATTTTCAAAACTTTGCAATGGAACCCAGGACCTCGCACACAAAAGATAGGAACTTTACTGTAATTCCAGACCCCAAATGTAGGCAAAAGACTACATTTCTGTTAAAAATTAGATTCAGGCCAGGTGGTGATGACACTGCCTTTAATCCCAGCACTTGGGAGGCAGAGGCCGGCCGATTTTTGTGAGTTTGAGGCCAGCCTGGTCTACAGAGAGTTCTAAGACAGCTAGTGCTACACAGAGAAATCCTGCCTCAAAAAAAAAATAAAAAAAAAAAAAAAGTAATCTACAATGAAATGAAATTGTCAAACTGAATGTGGTGGCAGACACAGTCCCAGCTATTTTATAGACAGAAGAAGAAAGATAGAACTCAAGGGCAGCCTGAACAATTCGAAAAGAGGGGAGAGAGAGAGGAAGGGAGGAGAGAGGGAGAAGAGATTAGTTGTCCAACATAATCTAGTAGAGGGTGAGTTTCAATTTCTGCCTAATCAGGCAATAAAATAGAAATAAGTTAAATAAAAAACAAGGCAGGCCATTTGATGCAGACAGAGCATGTGGTTGCTGTAATTAGGCCCCTTTCTGTGGATTTATAGGAACCAAGCAGCCTGTTCCCTCCCTCCATAAGAGCCTGTCTCCAGTCTCCTCCTGTGTCTAGCCTCTCCAAGCTCCCTAGACCTCATCTCTCAGTCCTGACCTGGGATTCTAGGCAGTGTTTGTGGCTTTGGCTATTTGGATTCCTTCATCTCATGGCCTGTCCACCGACTACAGTTTTCTCTTTTTTATGTGTTAATATTTGGTTTGATTGAATTACTTCTTTCTTCTTTCTTTCTTTCTTTCTTTCTTTCTTTCTTTCTTTCTTTCTTTCAGACAGGTCCTCATGTAGCTCAAGCTGGCTTCAAACTCACTACATAGTTAAGGTTGGCCTTAATTTTCTGAAGTTCCTGGCACCATCTCCTATATGCTTGAATAACAAGAATGTGCCACAACACCCAGGTACACTTTCTTATCCATTCTGCTTTGACAATTCTTATGTAACTTAGCTTGTTAATTTCGGGACAATGTCTGATAGCTTTCCACATACATTTGCTTTATTTTGAATATTCATAAATATATCTCCCTAGCTTCCTTCTTAGAAATGAAATCAACTTCAAATTCCAGCAACGGTTACAATTCTAACCTCTGTCCAGGGCCACGGTAGTGGTTATCTCTCGGTAGTGAACTCAGAAGTCAGAGGTAGGCAGATCTCTGAGTTCAAGGTCTGACTGACTGGTCTACAGAACAAGTTCTAGGACATCCATGGAGAGAGAGAGAGAGAGAGAGAGAGAGAGAGAGAGAGAGAGAGAATTCTAACCTCCTTCCCCTGGTGAAGAATAACCACTCACCTTTCTATATTTTTTCCATTCAAATACAGAGCCATGCAAAGCTCTTTTTGGGTGCTTCTTTGACTTGAAAGGGCTCAATCCTGCTCCGTGAAAAGTCCAGTTTCTCTACTCTAATTCAGCAAGAGCCAGCAATGGGATATAAGTTTCCTCTGGGTTCTAGAGCAATGAAGGGAGGCGGTGTTAAGATATAGGGAGGGCTGGGGAAATGGTTCAGCTCTTAAGAGCACTGGCTGCTCTTGCAGAGGTCCTGAGATCAGTTGCCAGCACCTATATAATCCGATCGGTACATTGCAATAGCTCTAGCTCTAGCTCCAGAGGATCGGAGGCCCCTTCACGTCTCCATGCTGCATACACAAATCCATGTACACGCATGCCCATAAACAAATAACAAAATCTATCTCTTTTTAAAGGAGAAAATGGAGTCAAGGAAAAGGCAGAGTTAGGAATGAAACTAACTGTAATCACAGATTACAGGGAACAGAGGAACAAACCTAGACTTGGCCAGAAGGCTGTTGGACCCAGGGCAGTGTAGCTCTATGAACAGTTCTTTTCCTACTTGTATAAAGTGTTAACCTGGCTGCCAGCTGCTGCCACAATGGAAGCCTCAGTTAATGCTGTATTTCACACATCATGGCTGGGTCTCCTCTGTGCATGCTGATGTGCAGGTAATGATTTACAGCCTGGCCAGTAGCGTATGTAACAGTCAAAGCCCAGGACAGTTGGAGACCTTGTCCCACCGATATATGAGGAGTCCAGGCTGCCCTATGAAGGCCTTATCTTCTCCTTCATAATTGATTGTACTGCTGTAAGCCAACATAAATCTTTCGTCTTTATATGGATGCTTGGACTTTTTTTTTTTTAGTTTTAGGTTGGGTCTCCCTATTTTGCCCTGGACCTCCCTATGTAAATAAGGCCGACCTTGAACTCCCAGGTTGGCTGGATTCTTCCTTCTACATGCCAGGATTAAAGGTGGGCACTCAGTTCTTACTGCTTTTTATTTTTAAAGGTTAGCTATTTTATGCATCTGAGTGTTTTGCCTGCCTGGGTGTGGTGACCACAGAGTCAGAAGAGAGCTTTGGAGATGCTGGAACTGGAGTTTCAGATGGATTCAAACCCACCATGTAGGTGCTGGAAACAGAACTAGCTAGGGTCCTCTGTAAGAGCACTGTCATGTTTGAATAAGAATGGCATCCAGGACTACACAGAGAAACCCTGTCTTGAAAAAAATAAAATAAAAAAGAATGGCTCCCGTGGGCTCGTGTGTTTGAATACCAGGTGCCCAGTTAGTAGAACTGTTTGGGAAGGATTAGGAGGTGTGGCCTTGTTGGAGGAGATTGCCACTGGGCGTGAGCTTTAAGGTTTAAAAAACTCATAGTAGGCCCAGTCTCTCTGCCTGTCACTTACAGATCAGATATGAGCTGTCAGCTGCTCCTCCAGCACCTCACTTGCCTGATTGTTGCCAGGCAACCTACCATGATGGTCATGGACTAACCTTCTGATACTGTAAGCAACCCCCAATTAAGTTCTTCTTTTTATAACTTGCCTTGGTCATGATATCTCTCCCCAGCAACAGAACTGGAACTCGTCTAGGCAACAAGAGCTCTTGACTTCTGAGCCATCTCTGCAGTCCCTTCCATTGCTTCTTATCAGATGGTTGGTCGCAGTAACCAGAAAAGGAAACCAATAAGAGGCGGCTGTCTTTATCTTCTATTTGCAGATAAGGAAGCTGAGTTGGAAACCAGTGTAGTGTTGCTTAATCTAACAAGCCCCCAGTGCACAGTCACACAGAAGGTCCTGTAGCTCAAGCAAAGCATTCCGTGAACATACTAATATTTGAATGACCAGAAAATGTCTATAAAGATTTTATTGAATTTCAACTTTTGTTATTCAAGATGATTATACTTGAAAGAATTATATAGAATTCTCCTGTGTGCCACCTGTAACATTTAGCACACCACCCCATCATAGTCTTATCTGTGTGTGTGCGTGAGTGTGTGTGTGTGTGTGTGTGTGAGAGAGAGAGAGAGAGAGAGAGAGAGAGAGAGAGAGAGAGAGAGATTCTACAATTACATGAACATTTCCAGGTGTGTCCTGGCAAAGACTCGCCTATATAGTCAATAGACACTTGTTACTATTTAATCCACAAAGCCAAGCACCAGAACAATGCTCACAATGGCTTATACAAATCTATGATCTGATCAAGAGTCTTGTGTAAAAGTATGGCTTTTCTATGCCTTCTTTTGTTCTAAATAATGACACAGAGACCTTTATATTTATTAAAAGCTTCAGGCACTAAGCTGGACAGATTCTGAGCTATTTTAACTCCACAGTGCTGGCCTTAGACTATTTCCCAGCCTACTTCCCAGCTACATGGCCATGTAATCCGTACCCTGCCATCTTAGTCTCATTCTGGTGTCCCAATGACCCCTCTGGTCCCTCACCTGAGACTCTCCCTCTTCTCTGGGCATAGAAGTCCTGCCTTATTCTCTCATATCCAGTTACAGATCTTTTTTTTTTTTTAATTTTTAAAAGATTTGTTTACTTTATGTCTATGAGTACACTGTAGCTGTCTTCAAACACACCAGAAGAAAGCATCAGATTCCATTACAGATGGTTGTGAGCCACCCTGTGAATGCTAGGATTTGAACTCAGGACTTCTGGAAGAGCAGCCAGGGATTTTAACTGCTGAGCCACCTCTCCAACCCCTACAGCTCTTTATTTTAATCAATCAGAAGATACTGGAGAACAATGTTTTACAAAATACTGAGTTAGGTGATGTCTCAAAAAAATGACAGTACCGAAGTCCTGACTGCAACCAGATCTGTGCATACGAAAATCTCCAACTGAATGTACCGAGCACAAAAACATCCCCTACCAGTCTTGAGCGGAGTGCTTACCTGACACCTGGAACAGTTTTCATCTTTGAAAACTACAGCTCCTAGAATCCTCATAGCTAGATTCAGTTTATCTTTCGGGCAGCAGGCCTAAAGAAACAATGTTGCACAGGCCTGCAGTGTTTATTTGACTTTATGGTGATGCAGTTACTTTTTATCATTTGGTTAAGACGGTGCCTGCCAAGTTTTTCCTCTGTAAAGTTAAACGATAGTATTTTGTGTTTGTTATGAGGTAGTTAGTATTTTATTGACAGGTAATTCTAGACTTTTTAGACACCCTGTTGGACAGATGCTCAGTCCCACTTCATTCTCTTACAGATGGGCTTGGATTCACACAGTCATCATTGCTAAATCCTGTTTTTCTTTAAATTCTTCATTCTCTGTTAATTAGCTGGCATGGGGTAGTAAGGTAGAGCCATCCTGTATCCCCAAGTGTTTTATTTGGATTTCTACAGACTCGGGCAGCTTGCTCAGTCTGCGGGTTAAGGTACATTAGGATCTCTACTTACTTGGCTGCTCAAATTGTTCCAGACCAAGCTGGCTCTTGTATCCTTTCAGCAAATCCTCATTTCTCTTCCCGTCTCAGCACCATGTGTACAAGGCAGAATTAACATGTGACCAGTGTAAAAGGAAGTGATAAGGAATACTGGAATACCCAGCATCAGTAATAAGGGAGTTTTACTCATTCTCCTGTGTGTGCGTGCGTGCGTGCGTGCATGTGTGTGTATGTGTGCGTGCGTGTGTGTGTGTGTGTGTATGTGTGTGTGCGTGCATGTGTGTGTGTATGTGTGTGTGCGTATGTGTGTGTGCATATGTGTGCGTGTGTGTGTGTGTGTGTGCGCGTATGTGTGTGTGCGTGTGTGTGTGTGTGTTGAGATAGGGCTGGTCTGGAGTTCACAGAGATCCTCCTGCCTTTAATCCCAAATGCTGGGATTAAAGGTGTACACCACCACTGCCCTACTTGAGATTCTGAAAAATAAAATAAAATAATTCAGAAAAAAAAATAAGAAAGAGAAATAGTAAGAGTTCTTTTTGGACAGAACTTTAGGAGAACAGGGACTTTGGGGGCTTCAGTCAAAGATTATAGCTATGTTAATGGACCAGCAAGAACAGGGCTATCACCACTGGTATCTGTAATCCCAACACTCAAGAGCTTGAGACAAGTGGATCCCTGAGAGCTCCAGGGCAGTCTGAGCTACATAGTGACAGGGTGACTCAAATAGAAAAAAAAAATCTGCACGGCGGTGGTGGCGCATGCCTTTAATCCCAGCACTTGAGAGGCAGAGGCAGGCAGATTTCTGAGTTTGAGGCCAGCCTGGTCTGCATAGTGAGTTCCAGGACAGCCAGAGCTGTTCAGAGAAACCTTGTCTCAAAAAAAAGAAAAAAGAAAAAAAGAAAAGAAAAGAAAAGAAAAAGAAAAAGAAAAATCTAAAAGAAAGGAAGAGGGGAGGAGAGTGGGGAAAGGGAGGGAGCAAGGGAAGGAGGGAGGGAGGGACAGAGGGAGGGAGGGGCAGAGAGAAGGAGGAAGGGAGGGGGTATAGGAGAGAGGGGAGGGAGGGATAGAAGGAGGGAGGAGGGAGAGAGGGAAGAAGGAAGGGAGAGAGGGAAGGAGGGAGGGAGGGAGGAAGGAACGAACGAAGAACGAAAGAAGGACAGATTGGGTTGCACTTACTGACAAGCTGAAATGGGTATGAGTGACACTGGGTGACCAAGCAGTTGTCTAGCACTGGGGACACTCAAGAACTCCTTCTCTGATGAGGAACTCAAGGCTAAAGTTCCTTTCTTCTCCTCACTGGCATATGCATCTAGAGCCATAGCTCACTGACATTCTTTATGTAGATCAGCCCTCTCCTGGGTGGCTGAAAGCAGGTTGGGGACTGAAAAGGCCATGTGGGAGCTACTCAGTGAAAGAATGTAGCTTTTTGTTAAAATGGCAACTGATTTTGAGGGAATCTTATTATAGCAGATCAATAGTCTTTTATTCCAGGGGAGGGGGTCCCAGGCATTCTCTTCACAAGGTTAAAAAGGAACATCTTTAGTGGAAGTGATCATGCAGCAGATGAGTGAGGATGATAGAGTGTACCTGGGTCCTGAAGATAGGAGCTGAGCATACACTGAGCCAGGATGACTTTGATGTAGTGACTTTGTCATAGTGGACTGTTATCTGCGGAAAGAAAGGACTGGTGTGTTAACTCCTTTCTTGGTTTTGTGACAGAATGCCTGGCAAAAGCAACAAAAGAAAGGACAGGTGTGTTTGACTGACAGTTGGAGGAGGTGTAGTCAGCCCATCTTGGCATGGAGGGCACAAGGGCAGGAGTGTGGGAGGGCTGCTCATCTGGTGTGCAAAGTCAAGACAGGCAAATGCTGGGACTCAGCCGGCTTTCTCCTTTCCCACCTCTTATCCCGGCTCAAATCCCAGCCCATGAGATTACCAGAAATGCCCTCTGACCTCCACACTCATGCCCTGTCATGTACAGCAACTAGTAAATAAATTAATATTTTTAAAATTCGTGTGTTTAAAGGGACACAGAAAGCGGAGCCTTAAGCTGATTTTTCAAGGAAAAGAAAGAGCAAGCCAACATCCTGCAGTTCTGTTGGTCACAGGGGTGAGAGAACAAGTCTGGGGTCAAGAAATTCTGCCCAAGCGTGGGAAACTGCCACTCACTGCCCCGTAAGCCCCCAGAGACTCCCTGTTTAAAAAGGCAGGCAGGATTGTATTTTTGAGACTCAACTAAAAGTATCTCCTCCTCTGATTTCTGTTGCCTGGTGTATGTGATGTGGGTGTGTGTGTTTGTGTGTATGTATGGTGTGTCTGTATCA
>JADRCD010235469.1:0-15740 GCA_019843815.1 Montemys delectorum
TTGTGCTAGGGGCCAATCACAGGGCTTTGTGAATGCTGGACAAGCACGCTACTGAGTCCCAGCCCCAGTCCCAGATGATAGCTTTTTATCCAACACATTCTTCCTTGAACCTAAGCATTAAGAACAATTTTCTCAGGAAAATTTCTCAGGGTCTTTTCTGAGGGCTTCCAGGATCACATAAGGTTTTGATTAAATAAACTTGCTATGCTGTCTTTTTTTTTTTTTTTAAGATTTATTTATTATTATGAATAAGTACACTGTAGCTGTCTTCAGATGCACCAGAAGAGGTCATCAGATCTCATTATGGGTGGTTGTGAGCCACCAAGTGGTTGCTGGGATTTGAACTCATGGAGAACAGTCAGTGCTCTTATCCACTGAGCCATCTCACCAGCCCTGTGCTGTCTTTGTTAATCTGTCTCTTGTTGCAGGAGTGTAAGTTGGGACCCTTAGGTTGCTGACGGAGGGTTTCTCACCTCCCTGCTCTGGCAGACACAGGGTTGTTGATGAACTCTGTGGGAGGTGAATCTGTCTTACTTGCTGTTTAGCCTCCTGGGCTCAGCATAGCCCTTACACACTGCAGGCATGGACTACTAAAAGCAGAAATAGGGACAGGAGCCCACATTTACTCAGCCCTTGTGCTTCAGTGCCAGGAACTGTTCCGGGTGCCCTCCAGGCATAACACTATCCACACCAGACCCAGAAGCAGACCCAGCCCACCCCTCTTGTTTCCTGTCTCTCCCTGGCAGAGGCTTTTTAAAGACTGCACTTCCTCAGGCATTGCCTCATGCAGGCCCCTGCAGACAGGATCAATAATGAGACCCTCACATGGGATCTGGAAGGGGGAAGAGGGACAAGGCCGCAGTGTCCTGAGGCTGTGGTTGTGTTCTGGCAAGCAGGGCCATGGAGATGTGAGTTTTAGTTTTTGGTTTTTTTGTTTTTTTGGATTTTTTTCCCTGCAGCAGGGTCTGGTACCCAGTTACCTCCCCTGGGAGCCAGAGGACAGTTGGCAGCTGCATGACACTGTGTCTTCTGGCACACAGCCAGATGGGTGGAGCCTGGACCTCAGCAGGGCTCCTGGTAGCTTTGGACACTCACCAGCCTCCCTCCCCTGTTCAGACAGAGCAGAGGACCCTCTGGGGCTCAGCCCTGCCTCTGCCTCCCCACCCCTATCTCAAACCACTTTCTGTTCAGAACTCCTACAGTGGCTGCAGTGAGCTGAACCCTGCTGACTCATGCAAGGAGTTTTACAGGCCCAGAGCCACGAGGCCAGTGAGTGACAGGCTTGACCTCAGGTTTTCCTGACCTCAATCTTCATCCCTCCTCACAAGAGACATTGATGCCGGGTGCCAGATGAGGGAGGGGGACACTCGGACTCCCAGGCAGAGGGTTGGGCTGACCCCATGACCCCATGACAGCCGGTCTTGCCACCTGAGCACTATCACAGCACAGACAGTCCCGAGGCTGGCATGATTCATATAGAACTGAACGAGTACAAAGGCTGCCTGGAAGAGCCAGGCTCACTAAACACCAACATGGTGGGACTAGAGACTGCCAACCGAGATTGGTAGTGTTTACAGAAACACTTCAGAGGTCATTTCACAACTGAAAGAGATAAGAGCTAAGGAGAAGTGTCACCAGGCTCCTGGCTTGAGGGATCAGCTTAGGTGACAACCTTGGTTTCATCAGTATCTCAGCACTGAATGGCACCCAGAATCCCGACAAGCACCAGGACACCTAGTGGAGACTAGCTCATCAGCTGCCTGGGCTGAAATGTTCCTGCCTGTCTATGGAGGAGACAGAGCCTGTTGTGCGGTCAGGACAGTAAATCAAAGTGGCTGGTTGGTGTTCAAGCAGCTCCCATGACATGGACCTTTGTTTCTGAGAACCCCAAAGGTGTTGGGATAAGGCAGCCAGGTGGGCCAGAGGCCCAACTCCATCTCTGGGATCTCCAGTTATTCATTCACTGTCTAACACATTCAACAAATATTTGAGCACCATTCCATACCTCGCCCTTGGCTGCTCCCCAAAAATGGAATGTTCAGACATCCTGAGCTGTGTAGCCTGAGGCTGTTATATTCCCAGCATTTTTCTGTTTCCTTGGCAACTACTTCTCCTTTCACCATTTATCTCAGGCAAGTGAGTTCCATTTCTTTCTTTCTTTCTTTCTTTCTTTCTTTCTTTCTCTCTTTCTCTTTCTTTCTTTCTCTCTCTCTTTCTTCCTTTCTTTCTTCCTTCCTTTCTTTCTCTTTCTTCCTTTCTTTCTTTCTTCCTCTCTCCCTTTCTTTCTTTCTTTCTTTCTTTCTTTCGTTCTTTCTTTCTTTCTTCCTCTCTCTCTTCCTTTCTTTCTCTCTTTCTTCCTCTCTTTCTTTCTCTCTCCTTTCCTTTCTATGATTTCATTAGCTGTGTCCCAGGACCACCTGTTTGGTTATCAGGTTATCAGGACTCATCCTCACTGGTAAAAGTGCACTTACCAAGATAAGGCACTGAGGTGGATTCTTGGTGCAAAGGAAGAAAGGAAGGAAAGAAGGAAAGAAAGGAAAAGTACCGTGAAAACAAGCCAGAGAATTCATAAGTGTTTGTAGAGCACAGGCAAACACACAAAACTCTAAGAGTAACCTGAAATACTGGAATAGGGTGGGAGAGAGGCCTCCACAGTTGGAACAGTTACTGCTCTTACAGAAGACCCACATTTGGCTCCCAGCACCCCCATCAGGAGGATCACAATGCCTGTGATTCCAGCTCCTGAAGATCCAAACCCTTCTTCTGGACTCTGAGAACATTTGCACTCACACATGCATATTTCCACACACAGAGATAATAAATCTTTTTTAAAAAGAATATGAGGATTGGAGAGATGGCTCATCCCCAGCAACCACATGGTGGCTCACAACCATGTATAATGGGATCCGATGCCCTTTTCTGGTGTGTCTGAAGACAGCTGCAGTGTAGTCACATGCATAAAATAAATAAATAGATCTTAAAGAAGAAAAGGAGAACCTCTTGAGAACAACAACAGTGAGCTTCTATAGTCCATTTTCACAACTATGGCATGCTTATTTTATCAATGCCAATCAGTCAGCCTGCTTGAGAATGCTCTGCAGACCTGTCTTTGCCCTCTGCAGACTAGTGTGGAGACTGTGTGATGCCTGGCCTTGGCCTCATCCCAGCTCTTGGCTACAGTTCAGTGTGAGAGCACAGACCCTGCAGCTGCTCGGTCTTCATTTTGTTCACTGCTAGGTCCTTCCCACGTAGCAGAGTCAAAAGCATGCATATGAAAGAGTGAGGGCTAATCATAGCTATGTTTTTATTACTTTGTGGTTGTTCATTTTGGTTTTAGGATTTGGTTGGAATTTTTTGGTTTGTGTTTTTGTCTGTCTGGTTGGTTTTTGTTTCTTGTGAAACAGGGTTTCTCTGGGTAGCCCTGGCTCTATCTCTGCCTCTGCCTCTGCCTCTGCCCCTGCCCCTGCCCCTGGCCCTGGCCCTGCCCCTGGCCCTGCCCCTGGCCCTGCCCCTGCCCCTGGCCCTACCACTAAGGCAAGAGCCACCACATCCATCTCTCTGCTGTCTTCTTGCCTCAGCCTTTCAGGTGCTGGCTAAGGACCCAGATGGCAGTCATCTCACTGTACTGTATTCTTTTTTTAAAAAAAAAAATTATCACCGGGTGGTGGTGGCACACGCCTTTATTCCCAGCACTTGAGAGGCAGAGGCAGAAGGATTTCTGAGTTCGAGGCCAGCCTGGTCTACAGAGTGAGTTCCGGGACAGCTAGGGCTACACAGAGACACCCTGTCTCGAAAAACCAAAAAAAAAAAAAAAAAAAAAAAAAAAAAATTATTGTTACACATAAGTATAATGTAGCTGATGCCAGAAGAGGGCGTCAGATCTCATTATGGATGGTTGGGAGCTTACCACTTATTTGTTTGTTTGTTTGTTTATGAGACAGAATCTCATTGTGTAGCTCTGGGTGGCCTAGAACTTGCTATGTAGTGAACTCCTGGAAGCCTCAAACCCATGAGACTGCTTGCCTCTGCTTCTCCAGTGATGGGATTAAACAAACAAGCCATCATTACACTGTTGACTTACAGACTGAGCTGTGAATGCCCGCATGCCAATGAGCAGCCTACGTGGATGCTCGAAACTGAGCTCCAGTCAACAGCAAGGGGTAGCAGGTGATCTAAACTATGGGGCCATCATCCCTCCAGCCTTGGAATTTCACATTTTAATCAAATCCAACTTATCTACTTTCTAAATTAATTAAATTGATTAGTGCTCTCTGTGTCCTTCAAGATTTATCCCAAACCAGGAGGTGGTGACACAACCTTTGATCCCAGCACTTGGGAGGCAGGGGCAGGCAGATCTCTGAGTTTGAGGCCAGCCTGGACTACAGAGCAAGTTTCAGGAAAGCCAGGGCTACACAGAAAAACCCTGTTTCAAAAAACCAAAATAGCAAAACAAAACAAAGATTTATTCCAACCCCTACCTCTACATATCTCAGCTAAGGCAAACACTAGTACCATACACATGGTAGTGTGTGTGTGTGTGTGTGTGTGTGGTCACACACATGCCTTTAATGCTTGCAAAGGGGAACCTACCCCTGTCAGTTTGAGGCCAGCCTGATCTACATATCGAGCTCCAGGACAGAAAAGGCTACATAGAGAAATCCTGTTTTAAAATTAATAATAATAATACATGGAAATATACAGTCAAAGGTATTTGCTCACTCTAAAACTTTAGACTTACAGCTTTTGTGTTTGCCTACAACATATCCCAAATTAATTTTTGCACAATATGCTGACTATGAAACTAGGGTTGGCCTTTAATCCCAACACCTGGGAGGCAGAGGCAAGTGAATTTCTGAGTTCGAGGCCAGCGTGGTCTACAGACAGCCAGGGCTATACAGAGAAACCCTGTCTCGGGGAAAAAAAAAAAAAAAAAAAGGGGAAAAAGAAAAAAAAAAACTAGGGTTGGGAGTTTCTAGTCATTTTTTTCCCTCTCGTCTACTGATGTCTAGCAATCTCAGCACACCCCCACATCCCCAACCCCCACCGGTAATTCTTGATCAGGGGACCTAAGGTGGCTCTGGTTAAGGGGTCTCTGCAGGGGTTAGAGTCGCGGCACCTGGTCGCTCTCGCCGCGAGGGGGCACTGCGTGTCCAGAACCCGAGGTACTGAGAGCTGCACAGAAAGAACCCGGTGTGCGTCGCCTGCTGCGTGAGCCTGGGACCTGTGCTTTAGCCTGCACCCTCTGATCGCTCCTTCTGTCCCAGAGAGAAGCAGAAAGGAGGAATCCTTGGGAGTGAATGTCCAACCCCACAGGCTAGGGGTAAGGATGGAAGGACACCACATTCTCCGCAGAACTTGTCCTGGGACAGGTGTCCTCACGTCAGCGATCTGAGACCCTCTGTCTTCTGGGTGTAAAAAATCGCCCCTGTTTCCCACTTCCTGGACATCAGCCTGAGTCCTTGCCCATCTGAATAAATCAAACATCCATTCATAGCAATTCCACAAACTCCTCCCCTCAGTTATTTATTCTCCTCTTCTAAAAAACTAGTCTTTACAGTTGCAAACATTTTTTAATTGTTTAGAGGATCTTTCTGGAAAGAGCCTTAGTATACACTCATCAGCAGTTTAGTCTTTACAACGCCAGTAATTAAAACGCAGCTTCCATTGTCACTCAGAGAAACTGCAACAAATGTCTTATTGTCAATTGTTTAAACTATAAAACTGTCTCTACGCAGACGTGGTGGCAGGTAATAAGGTTCATTGGGGTTTCTAGAAATCTCTGAAGAGTTTAGATGCTCCTGTTTTGAAAAATAGATGCGATGCTGCAAAGCAAATAGCTCTAGTCTTAAAAATAAAAGCTAAAAGATGTTTTTTTCTTATAGAAAAGACTTTTTTCCTTTGAGACAGGACTCACTGTGTAACCCAACTTGTATTATGGGTGTGTGTGTGGGGGGGGGGGTGCCACAAAACCCCTGGTCAAAACCCCTTTTTTTTTTTTTTAGATTTTTTTTTTATTGTTATATATAAGCACACTGCAGCTGTCTTCAGACACACCAGAAGAGGGCATCAGATCTCTTTATGGATGGTTGTGAGCCACCATGTGGTTGCTGGGATTTGAATTTGGGACCTTCAGAAGAGCAGTAAATGCTTTTAATCACCCAGCCATCTCTCCAGCCCCCCAAAAACACTTTTTTAAAAGACATTTTTTATTGATGTATATGAGCACTCTATTTGCATGCATGCCAGCAGGACAGAAGCCAGCATCAGAAGGAAGAGGGCGTCAGATCCATTACAGATGGTTGTGAGCCACCATGTGGTTGCTTGGAATTGAACTCAGGACCTCTGGAAGAGCACCCAGTGCTCTTAATTACCCAGCCGTCTTTCCAGCCCTTCAAAGAACACTTTTCATGTTGTATAGAGAATGAACCAGTTATTAATAAAGATGATGGGTTTAAAATTAGTTTCTATGGCTGGCAAGATGGCTCAGCGGGTAAGAGCACTGACTGCTCTTCTGAAGGTCCTGAGTTCGGATCCCAGCAACCACAGGGTGGCTCCAACCACCCGTAATGAGATCGGATGCTCTCTTCTGGTGCGTCTGAAGACAGCTGCAGTAAATTACGCCGGAGCGAGCGGGGCCGGCAGAGGTCCTGAGATCAACAGCAGCCACACATATGATGGCTCATGGCCATCTGTACAGCTACAGTGTACTCATACACATAAAATAAATAAAATAAATCTTTAATAAAATAAAATTAGTTTCTACTTAAACTGAAGACAGAAACCGCTATTTTCGATTCTATGTATATCACAGAGCCACTCTCTGTTGCAAGTGTAGTCTCAGGTCACACTATGTTTGGGGGTCCACTGACAGGTCTCTGTATACTTTTTTTTTTCTTTGTAGTATGGAATGCTTCACAAATTTTCCTGTCATCCTTGCACAGGGGTCATGCTAATCTTCTCTGTATCGTTCTCATTTCAGTATGTGTGGTGCCAGAGAGAGTACTTCTATATACATTTAAAATTAAATTCAGGGTAGCTATTTCTCCAAAGAAGATAACCAACCAGAGTCAGCAACCAGATGGAATGTTGCTCCAATCACCACTCACCAGGCAAATGTAAATCAAAGCCGATTCGCACCCACTGGAGTAGCTGTTAATGGGCTCTAAGGGTGGACTCCGCAATGGTAGAGAGCAAGCCAGGCTCGTGGCTCTGGGTCTAAAAAACAAACAAACAAAACAAAAACAAAAACAACATAATAATGTTGACTGTGTGGAAATTAACACTCTTGCACACTGCTGGTGGAAGTAAAGGGCCACAACTACTGTGCAGAGTTCTACAGACTTCGTGGAAGAAAAAGAGAAGGATTACTATGTGATCCAGCTGTTACACTTCTCCACATTAATACAAAAAAGGTGAAAATAAGATTAAAACAAAAAAATTCTGGTTTTTCCAGACATGATTTCACTGTGTAGCCCTGGCTGTTCTAGCACTCACTCTGTAGGCCAGAATGGCCTTGAACTCAGAGAAATCCACCTGCCTCTGCCTCTCTGTGCTAGGATTAAGCTTGGCTAAATTTTTATTTTTAAGATTTATTTAATTTTATTCTATATGTATATGTCTGTCTGCATGTAGTTCCCTGGAATTGGAATTACAGAAGGTTGTGGGTGTTTTCTTGTTTTTTTGTTTATTTCATGTGCTTTGATGTTTTACCTACATGTATGTCTGTGTGAGTGTATCAGAGCCTCTGAAACTGGAGTTACAGACAGTTTTAAGCTGCCATGTAGGTGCTGGGAATTGAACCCAGGTCTTCTAGACTGAGCTATATTTCCACCCTCTGGGTGTTTTTTAAGTGTTAAGTCATCTCTTTAGCCCATCAAACATATCTTGTTTGTTTAAGGCAGGATCTCTCCCTGTAGCCCTGACTACCCTAGAACAATCTATGTTAACCAGGCTGGTCTTGAACTCACAAAGATCTACCTGACTCTGCCTCCCTAGTGCTTGGATTAAAGGTGTGGAGTGTCTTTGTGGGTGGGTATACATGTGCCATGCCAAGCATAAGTGTAGAAGTAGGAGATCAATTCGCAGAAGCCAGTTATCTCCCCTCCTTCTTCCATGTGTGTCCCAGGGATAGAACTCAGGTCACCAGGCTCGGTGGTACACACTTTTATATGCTGAGCCATCTTGCCAGGCCAGCTTCAAGCACTTCTGCCATTAAAGGCAGAAGGGCGGGACTTCCAGCTCTGCTAGGAGATGAAAAAGTAGCCTAATGTTCCTTTGCCAAATGGAAGGATGAGACACACCTTCCCTGGGCACTGTTGAACTCACTTCCCCATCCCAGATATTCCCACCTGAAAAAGCTGGACTTCCTTCACCCTACCCAGAAAGAATAAAGTACCCTCCCTTTCTTGTTAGTGACAGGGGCTATGGACTCAGAGTACAGAGTTGGAGCTTCCCAATTGTGGCAAGGCCATATAAGGAGCACATGATAAAAACCACACCCACACCCTGAATCCTTTCTGCCCAGCTGTGGGTGGCAGCAGAGACTGGCTAGGGAAACTGGCCTTCCTTGGATAATGCCAAAGTCGCTCTCTCTCTCCCTTCCCCCACTGTGACAGTGTCACAGGAGGCTTGCTGCAACAGGATAAAGAACATTGTATCCGGAACAGCCAGGGCTATAGCAACAACTTCCGTTTATAAACCTGCCCCAGTTTCCCCATATTCCAAAGTAATTAGGAAACAGAAATTGGTAAAGGCAAATGCCCTCCCTTTCATTTGGGCTTAACCGAAAAGAGAAGGACTCCGGGTTTCGCTTTGCCCTTCCCAGTTCGACTGTGTTAATCAACCAGAACTTTGAAATCTCTTCCAGGGAAGAAAGCTCCTCCTTCTGAGCCAGGGTGTGGTGACTCTTTCCTCTTCCTGGTTGAGAATCCTCGGGAAACATTTTTTCTCTAGGGGTCACTGCTCTAGGGCCTCTCTTTCAATAATACCACTAGCAAAGCAGGCCTATCTAAAAGAAAAGCTAAGGCTTTGCTCAGTGTGACTCTTCTATACAGTCCAGAGAATGACTACAAAGTTTATATTTTAAACTTTTGCATGAGTAAGGTTGTTAAGTGTGGGGCAGTGTGGGGCAGTGGTCTGCTCAGGTAACTTAAGCTCAGTCGAGTATTTGGCTTTGAGCCCTGGACCCCTGCGGGCAATTTCTGCTTGCAGAGGGCAGAAGGAGCTTGGCCATAACTCCTGAGTCTTTGGTTCCTGTTTCAGTCACAACCCCTCACAGCTGCCACAGCAGATGTGTGCTCTAGCAGGCAGACAACGCCCCAAGCACCCAGCATTCTAGCTGGACCCTACCCCCAGTCATCTGACCACAAGCCAGACATGCCACGCCCCATACAATATAAGGGGTGGTTTGCCCCTCCTCACTCTCTTACACTCTCTTCTCTCTCTCTCTCTCTCTCTCTCTCTCTCTCTCTCTCTCTCTCTCTCTCTCTCTCTCTTTCTCTCTGCTTGCTCTTTGTCTCCTCTCTGCTCTCTCTCTCTTGCTCTCCTGCTCTTCCTCCCTCCTCCTCTTGCTCTCTCTCTCCTCTTTCCTGCTCTTTGTTCTTCTCTTGCTTTCTTCCTTTCTTTTCTCCCTCTCTCTTTCTTTTCTCTCTCTCCTTCCTCTCCTTTTCTTCTCTCTACTTGACCAGCCTATTTTCTCTATCCTACAATAAAATATCTCATTTATACATTGCCTCCTTTCAAACTAAGGTGCCGTGCAGCAACAGATCAACTCCGGGGAGAGAGAGAGACCCGGGCCTCAGCAGCAGGCCCCACCTTTGGTACAACAGTTAAGTATATAGCAAGCCAAAGTGAAAGAATAAATAGTAAGTGATAGGCTGTAGACAGACAGACAGACAGACAGACAGACAGACTAGCATCATTGACCTAGGTGCTCACAACATTCTGCAGGAACCAGTTGGGGAAGTTGAGGCAATCGGCTGGGGTTCCCTGTTGTACTTTCTCTACATGGCTGAGCTTCCCTATGGCTGAACTCCCGGCTTCTCTTTCCCACACTAGGCACTTTCATATCAACAATAAAGAATAGTGACCTCTGGTCTTGGAGAGATGGCTCAGCAGTTAAGAGCACTGGCTGTTCTTCCAAAGGTCCTGAGATCAATTCCCAGCAACCACATGGTGACTCACAACCATCTAGGATGAGTTCTGATGGCCTCATTCTGGCATGCAGGTATACGTACAGATAGAGTACTCATATACACAAAATAAATAAATAAGTCTTTAAAAAAAAAAATAGTGACCTCTGCTAGCCCTGGCCGGCCTCTTGAGTTTAAGGCTGTGACATCTTTACTCTTAGGTTCTTTGCAGTTCTTTCTCCTTGTTACAGATCTGGAAGGCATTTTGAGACAAACGTACTTGGATCTGAAATGCGGAATAAGGCAACCCCCCCCCCCCCCCCGTTTCCAGAGCCCGCTTCTCAGCGAGCTCAAATAACATAAGCAAGTCATCAGTTAAATGTACATTGCTATGACCTCACTGGGCACAGGATTTGACCTCAAAGCATCCCAGGGTGAGCACTAAACACATGTACAACCTTGTTTAATAAACTTTAGATAGTCCACTACGGGTAAACTTTAAAATAAACTTTAAAAAAAAATCACTTGTACCTATATCTAGGAAAAGCTCAACATGAGTGAGAAAAGATTGAGACAAAATAGACAAGAAAGGGAGGGTCTGGGGCAGGAACGAGGCCCCTGACCCTGGGATCTACCCTCCTGTTATAAAGAAGGTCAGGAGCAGGAATGAAGTCCTGACCCTTGGGTCTAGCCTCCTGTTATAGGGAGGGTCTGGGGCAGGAATGAGTCTCCTGGCCCTGGGATTTAGCTTTCTGTTACCTTGGAGTCAAAAACTTCAACACAGCTGATAAAATTGAAATTGCCTCCAGAGATAGTGCTCCCTAAAGTCCTTGTAAACAAGGATGTTAAGACCAATGATCTAAGCCTAGGTGGTTACAATGTTTGCAGTTGTGACTTTGGCAGAGTCCAAACCTTTCATCCTTAAAAACCTTAACAATGTGCCTCATAAAGTCACCTTTACCTCATTTGCTGAAGCAACTTCCTTAGAGAAAAGTCAACTGACTCATACCTTTTAACCTTACTTTGAAATGCTACCTCAACTTTAAGCTTCGGTTAATATTTAAATGTTGTTACAAATTATATCCCCTGAACAATGTGCCTTAGAGAGCCAGGGGATGATAATGTTACCACAGTTTCTAGAGGACCAGTCTGGGCGCTGGCAGCTGCAACAAGCTAAGGGTAACCCACCCTCAATATGCCAATTAAAAGAGAAACAGAGAGGAGGCTTATCCAATGTGGCCATATGGGAAAGAAGAATAAACAGAGGGGATCCAGTAACCCCAAAGTCCGTCTGCAGAGTGCTGACACGTGGTTTAGTTTTAACCAGGGGCTAGAGCTGTGCAGAACTTAGCAGTTCTGGACAAGGGCTGCCCTGGTTGTGCAGAACTAAGTGGTTTTGGACAAGGGGTGCTCTTATCCATCGCATACCCATCCCTGTCTCTGCCCTAGCTTTTCCTGCAGGTGGTCATGAGCTGCCAATGCATGGTGGCACAGCCAGCCCCAGCAGCCCTTATAATAGGCTTTTAGTGAGCAACCATGAACACAGTTAAAACGAAGAGCCAGATGGAGATTATTTAGAACATAAACATCCATACACACACACACACACACACACACACACACACACACACACACACACTTTTCTGTGGATGGACTCAACGGCCCTAAAGAGGGACTGAAGAAAGACCAAGAGAAACAGACTTCAGAATGGATAAGAGAAGAAAGCACAGCTGGAAAAGAACCCAAAGAAACAGTGGCAGCAGACATAAACCTACGGCTTTAAGGAACCCCCAAAACAGGACAACCCCCCCAAGAATCTATACCAAACACATCATAGTCAAATTTCTGAAAACAAAGGTGGGAACGTCTTAAATGCAGCAGATGCCTCAGGATCTACCAGAGAAAAACATTCGAATGACAGCAGTGCTCACCAAAAACTATTTCAGGAGCTGAAAGAAAAGAAGTATCCCCCCCACCATCAAATTTTATATTCAGCAAAAATATCTTTAAGAATGAAGAGGAGCAGAGTATGGTGATGCACACATTCAAACGGAGCACAAGGGAGGCTGAGACAGTAAGATGATTGGGGGCCAACCTGGGCTACATAGCAAGACCCTGTTTCAAAACTCCAAATAATACAGCTAGGTACCTATGGTAGTATACATATATAATCTCAGCACTTCGGAGGTCAAGGCAGAAAGATCAGGAATTCAGGGTCAGCCTGAGCTACATACATAAGACCCTACCTCCAAATAAACAAATTCAAACAACAGCAACAATTAAAAAATAATAATAATGAAAGAATCCAGTCTGATGGAGTCATAGAACGGTCGGTCATGTTCATGTAAGCTGCAGCAGCTCAAATTAATACCAAAAAGCACTGAAAATTAGTTTCACCAAAAACTTGTCTAGAATAACATAGACTTTGTATTATGTTATCCTTTGAATAAGTTTTTTTTTTTTTTTTTCAGGAAAGAGAAGTGTTAAAGCAAGGTCTCAGGTAGCCCATGTTGGCCTTGACTACTATCCCCCTGCCTCAGCTTCCCTGGTGTTGGTAGATCACCACTTCCAGATCCTGGGAATAGATTTTTTAGCGGTTTCCTAAAACATTAATGCAACAGCCAGTTACTGAAAGATCAAGTTTGGGCTGGTATTTGCACTAGTAACCTCCAGAGGCAGGTTAGTTGAGCGGAGCCTGGGGAGTTAACCCACTCCTTGGGTCTCTCCAGCAGTTCTAAATTTCCTGAATGGAATCCTTTCTGCTCAGAATACCCAGAGTTCCCTGGGGTGGTTTAAGCTCCTCCTCCAAGCCCTTGCTGAATGGTCTGACAAGGGTAAGGGACTCAAGGGGGATGAAACGGCATTCCATCCAGACCTGGGAGAGCTGCTTAGGCCAGCGAGTTTCTCTCAGGTCACAGCAAATCCCTTCTAATACAGCTAAGCCTATTTACTTCTTTTGTACCCATTGTTGAAGCACTTTTGTACTGAGCTCCAAGCCACACATAGATAGTGCAGCCTCTCAGGCAGGGAGACTGCATGCAGTCCAAGATGCCCATCAAGGGCCTGAAACACTGCAAACCTATGTCAGCTATGATTTTTTTTTTCCTCATAGCTATACAATTTAACTTATCAATTATTAATAACTAGGTCATCAACAGCCACTACTAATAAAATAGAACAGTCATGAGAGTGCAGGAGCTCTGCAAAGGTGCTTGCCACCAAGACAGAATATCTCAGTTGGATTTCCTGGCTCCCAAACAGTTGGGGGCAATGGGGTGGGGTGGGGGGAGGAGAAAGAAAACCCATTTCCACAAGCTGTCCTCTGCTCTCTACATGTATGCCATGATACACTGGCCCACTCATGTTCATATAAAATTAAAAACAAATATAATAAAAAAATAGAACAATTATGCCAATATACTATAATAAAGGTTAGGTGAATTCTCTCTCCATATCTTTAAAACATTTTGAAATTTATTTTTATTTATCTGAATGCTTGTACAGTTATATGTACACCACATGCATACAGGTGCCTGTGGAGGTTAGAAGATGGCATCAGATCTCCTAAGACTGGAGTTACAAGTGGCTGTAAGCCATCTGCTTGGGGTGGAGGAAACCAACCCTCATTCCTCTCTACTAAAACATTAAGTTCAGCCAGGCGGCGGTGGTGGCTGCCTTTAATCCCAGCACTTGGGAGGCAGAGGCAGGTGGATTTCTGAGTTCGAGGCCAGCCTGGTCTACAGAGTGAGTTCCAGGACAGCTAGGGCTACACAGAGAAACCCTGTCTCCAAAAAACAAAACAACAACAACAACAACAACAAAACAAAACAAAAACAAAACAAACAAACAAACAAAAACCCCATCAAGTGCTTTTAACCACTGAGGCATGTCTAGCCCCTTTCCACATTGCATTGTACAGTACTTGCCAGTTAAGGTCACCATTGGCCATATGATGATGAACATGCAGAGCCATAGATAAGGGCAGTGCTAAGGTTTGAGGAAGGATCCTGAAAAGCTTCGCTCGTTCAGCTCCTGGTCTTTAGGGAGGTGATGCTGAGCGCTACGGGATGCTAGGGACTGGAGGAGGCTTGGGTCATAGGGGGCATGCCCTTGAAGGAAGCCTTTCTCTTTTTCTGCTTCCTGGCTTTGTGATGTGACTGGCTCTGTGCCCACCTCCACCATGCCCTGCTGTGCCACCACAGGCTCCCAGGAGACAAAACAAACAAACAAACCTTCTTCTCTCTCTGAGTGAATTACCTCAGGTATTGCTCCATGTCAGAATGCTAACCTGAGAGGATCCTGTACTGTTTCTGCTAGGAAATGCTGCATCTTAGCCTGGCTTTATTGGGCTTAGACCATGGCCATCCTTTCCCTCCCTGTCCTAACCGTGAGTGGAAGGCTCACGATGAGTCTCTGGAAGTTTTGTCGAAAGCCTAAGTGAGTGAGATCATTACATTTTGCCACATTAGCTGTGACCTTTGAAGCTAACATCCCCTGGCTGATACTGTGCAGCAAAATATATTAATACCTATGATGGGTGACCAACCAGCCATTAATAAATAATGCTGGTTATTCTACTCTAAACTCAACTATCATGAAATATTCAGAGCTATAAAGGCATTTCAGTCTAAATCGCCACCAGGGCTTTAGTCCAATTTAGCGGTGAGCTCAGATTTCTCCTTCTATTTTTACACAGGTCAGATATACAGCACAAAATAATTGTTCCAGGAAAAAGTACAAAAAATTATGTTCTCCTCACAGAAGGTAAGAACTATGCTATACAGGAATATGAGACAGAGAGCAGCCAGAGGCCTCTCTCGGGATCTTAGCTCCCTAAGTCTCCACACAAAGTTGGCACTGTACTCAAGCAGGGTTCCTGAGGTCATGGAGCTGACTGGGACAACATAGACTATCGTCCCTCGTCCCTGTGACATTAAACATGCTCCCAGGTGCCTGAGACTGCGTAAGGAGATTTAGGCTGAACAGAACTCAAATTATGAAGCACTAGGATCGTTACAGCCAATGCTGGGCAGCCGGAGGTTTGGAAGGCGAACCTTTGCTTGTCCGTATCGAGGTGATCGGTGTGACTACACATCATGTCTGAGGAGCTGTGGTCCTAATGGATGGGCAGTGATTGCATAACTATCTGAGTGGTTAGTTCTGGGTAAGGAGGAAAAATAGCTTTTCCCTATTCAGCTGAGGCTCACAGCAGAGGTCCGAGTAGGCAAAGGAAAATGCACAAGTGTATTTAGTGTAAGTTCTGGTGACATGAGAAGCTTCATGTGTAAACAAAGAATCTTCCTAACTGGTAAACCTGGGTGCTTTAATGGAAGGTTTGTAGATGATTGTGAGGAAAGAAGGAAGAGCAAATGGTATGATCTGATGGTGACAACCTGCGAACTTCTCTGTATCCCATCATCTCTCTCTGTATCCCCATCATCTCTGTATCCCATCATTTCTCTGTATCTCCATCATCTCTCTGTATCCCATCATCTCTCTCTGTATCCCTATCATCTCTTTCTGTATCCCATCATCTTTCTCTGTATCCCCATCATCTCTCTGTATCCCATCATCTCTCTGTATCCCTATCATCTCTTTCTGTATCCCATC
>JADRCD010235470.1:0-27269 GCA_019843815.1 Montemys delectorum
GAATTCAACTGTGGCTCACTGGGGACCTGGAGAGATGGTTCAGTGGATAAAAGGCTTCATTAGGACTGGAGTTCAGATGCCTAAAACCTATGTAAAAGTGAGGTAGATGTGGCAGCTACCTATAATTCTGGCACTTGCGAGGCAGAGATGGTATCCCCAGAACAAGCCAGCTAGCTGATCTAGCTGATTCATGGCTCTGGGTTCAATTGTCTCAATAAATAAAGTGGGAGGCCATGGAAGGAGGCTCCTCGCACCAACTTCAGGTCATCTTGTGCATGTGCATACAAGTAAACACATACACACATGAAAACATATATGTATATACATGCATATCACATATGCATACATGTAAAACAAAACATGTCTGAATTGAACATATACAGACATTTTCCTTGTCTGTTGCTTAGATAATTCTGTGTATCAAACATTTACATAGCATTTACAATATACTGGTTATTATGAGTAATCTAGAGATAATCTAAAGTATACAGAACAACTTATATAGATTATTTGAATGTATGACATTTTATATAAAGGATGTACGTGAACATTCTCATATTTTGGTGTCTACAGGGAATCCTTAAACCAATCCCCTGATGATACCAGGGGATGACTGCATATCATCATTTTTTTTTTTGAGGACAGAAACTCTGTCCTGCACACACGGATGATCAGTTTTAGTGACTGGGTGTAGGAATAAATGACAAGGTCCAGTTTGGAGAAGGAGAGTGGTTATGGAGTCTTCTACTGTGTCCTTTTCAGTGGAGTGCTTGCCTGGGAGTGAGAAGTCCTCAGTCACCAGGAATCTAAGAGTTTGATGGTCAGAGCTCTAGAAAGAGAAGAGAAGAGAAAAAAAAAAAAGCCAGGAAAGAGTGCTTAAGATGTGACTTGGGGGTTAAAAGAACAATGTAACAAATGCCTAGAAGCTGACCTCACTAATGATTTAGAACAGTAAACGCAAGGGCAGCGCTGAGCTTAGGCTGGCTCATAAACATCCTGAAATGCCTCTTCCTTTTGTCTGTGTATTTGAAATGTCCAGGAAAATAAAAATTATTAAATAAGATTTAAAAAGCACTCAACCTATCAAACCACCAAGATCTATAAAACACTTTATTTTTTTAATGTTTCTGCTTAAGAGCAAAGCTTGGTTAAAAATATTTTCATCTTCTAACAATAAAAAATTCTATATAGATCAAATGCTTCTACTCCTATGTAAAACAAATGGCTGTGGGAACTGATTTGTTGGCTCAATCCTTGACGATAAGCACAGGTTTCATCAAATAGTATATGTATACTGGTGAGATTTATCTGTAGGGAAAAAACTAAATTCAAATAATAAAGTCAACCTTCAGCTCTGGCGGTCTTCACCCAGGCTGCAGGACCAGCCACTCTGGACGAGCACAGTGTGAACACTCACAGCAGCCTGCAGGTCCCAGCCCAGGCCTTCATATGCTCACTCACTCACCACACACTCAGTCCACATCTGGGCTGAGGACTCAGGACTAAGTCACAGAAACTGCTGCAGCTATGGAAACCAAGTCAAATCAAACTGTTGACCTTAGTTCCCTCATCTTTAAAATGAAAATACTGCAACATGGTAGTCATGACACTTCGTAGGGCTGCTATGGGCATTACATGACGCTAAGGACTAACTCAGGAAAACTAACACAGGGATGACTAAACAGGAGAGTGGCAGGAGAGAGGACAGGAAGCAAGAGCAACACAATCCCCAAGAAGAGGGCATCCATGGGTCCCAGGCTCCTGCTGGCTATATGCTCAGGAGTCATTAAAGCTTTTAAAATGGGCCTGGAGAGATAGCTCAGAGGGTAAGAGCACCAACTGCTCTTCTGGAGGTCCTGAGTTCAAATCCCAGCAACTACATGGTGGCTTACAACCACTCTAATGAGATTTTCTGGTGTGTCTGGAGACAGCTACAATGTATTTATTATAATAATAAATAAATCATGTTGGGCGGTGGTGGCGCACGCCTTTAATCTCTGCACTTGGGAGGCAGAGGCAGGTGGAGTTCTGAGTTCGAGGCCAGCCTGGTCTACAGAGTGAGTTCCAGGACAGCCAGGGATATACAGAGAAATCCTGTCTCTAAAAACCTAAATAAATAAATAAATAAATAAATAAATAAATCTTAAAAAAAAAAAAGAGCTTTTAAAATGAGTGGGTAACAGAAGAGAAATGGAAGCCCTGGGTAACTACTATGGAACACAGAGAGACCCCAGGGCTTAAGGGCCAGACAACACTGCTAAAACTTTGAGCTGAGAGAAACGGACAAGCTCAGAGGAGGCAAGCTTCCTCTGAGGCAAGGGTGTCTGAGTCTGTCTCTGTTCCCAGGGACTTAAGAATGGAACAGACGCCGGGCGGTGGTAGCGCACACCTTTAATCCCAGCACTTGGGAGGCAGAGGCAGGCAGATTTCTGAGTTCGAGGCCAGCCTGGTCTACAGAGTGAGTTCCAGGACAGCCAGGGCTACACAGAGAAACCCTGTCTTGAACCCCCCATCCCCCCAAAAAAAGAATGGAACAGACATATGGAAAATAGATTCTGGAAAGAGTAGAAATTAAAATTTAAGAAGCAAGTGAGGCTCAGTGGTAGGATGTTTGTCCTGCCTGCTCAAGGCTCTGTTTTCCAGACTAATACTGCAAATTAATAACTAAATCTGAGAATACGTAACAGGTAAATAATGCAGAAAACCAAATAGAAAAATACCTTGAAAAAAGAAAAGAAAAAAAAAACCACACACATACAGATTCCTCAGTGAGAAAAGCCAGTTTCAAAGGGTCACCCACCAGTGGCTCCTTATCAGTGAGATGTCCCCACAACAAGGAAGCTGGAAGAGACAGAAAGCAACCTGGTGTTGGCTGCGGGCCTGAGAGACTGAGAGGGTGTTCAGAAGAGACACAGGCATTTTAACAATGAGTTAAACAAGCATGAAGGGGAAATGGAGGCCCAGGCTGACTACTGTGGAGGGCTAGGAGACCGCAGGGCGTAAAGGACCAGCAGCCTGCCCAGGACAACTGCCGACAGGTAGAGGTTTCCTCTGTGGCAGGATGGACTGACCTGTCAAATACAGTTGTGGTAGAGGTTACACAACTCTGGAATACACCAGAGATCACGGAATTGCAGAGTTTAGAGAATTATTCTTCAACAAATCTAAATAAAACTAAGTGAAACCCAACAAATGTGGGAGTTCTAACATTTCAAGAATAAAGCCAGGAAGAAATATGCATGCATTGAGCATTCAAAGCAAAGCATAAGTGTCAAGTAAAGGGGGAAACCTGTTCCTTAAAAGGGACTTAGAAATAGATATGGAAGAAATAGCTAAGGAAGAAAAACATATAAATAAGAAATAGTGCTAAATAACCTTGAAGAACTGAAAATTCTACATGGCAAGAATTCAAAAGTCTGCAGGAGATTAAACTCACAGAACAAAACTTGACCTTCACGAGATATCGCTAAGAATCATCAGATCTGTAATTCTCACATTTGTAGTGTAGCCAGAAAGTTTGGGACAACACCCAGCTGGGGTGTTAGCCTGCTAACACAGCTCCTCCACAGCATGTGGGCACCACAGTTCCACAGTGCTCCCAAGATATGGCCACAAAGGCAGGGGCTCTGAGGCTGGCTCTTCCTCACCTAGGCATGTGTCCGTGGGCAAGGACATTTCTGTTGACTCATGGGTGGTGGCAACTGCATCTTCAGTTGGGAAAGATGGTACACAGATCCACAGACTGCAGGTGCCAACCTATTCTTCAGCTTCAGGTTACATAAAGAGATGACAGGAATTTGGTTTTTTGTTTTTCTGACACAGGGTTTCTCTGTGTAGCCCTGGCTGTCTTGGAACTCACTCTGTAGACCAGGCTGGCCTCGAATTCAGAAATCTGTCTGGCTGACAGGATTCTTAAGAACTTGATTAACCCTTTGAGTAGCCCCACAAGGCTTCAGCATTGGTTGCTTTGTAGAATGTTTATTTGAGTTTCTGGCTTTCTTCTAAAGCACACTGCAGTTAGAGACAGGCCTGCTGCAAATTTCCCACTTTAAAAATCATCAGAGTCTATCTCTCTGTCTCTGTCTCTCTACCCACTCACTCCTCATGTGTGTGTGTGTGTGTGTGTGTGTGTGTGTGTGTGTGTGTGTGTGTGTTGGATGTTTCGTCTGCAAGTATATCTGTGTACCATGTGGGTACCTGGTACCTGCACAAGCCAGAGGAGGCTACTGAATCCCCTGGGACTGGAGTTACAGATGGCAGTGAATTATTTTGTAGGTGCTGGGAATTGAAAGAGCAGCCAGTGCTCTTACCCACTGAGCCAGCTCTCCAGCCTGTTACTCTTTCTTTCTGTGAGTATTCTGTGTCAGGGCTACTCCAGTGTTGCTTTCAGACTGCATTTCCTTGTTTATGGGGCACAAGACAGAATCAAGTCCCCAAACCTTTATTTGTTGTTTGAGTTCTGTGGATTAGACCGACCCAGACTACAGCTGAGCCATATCTCTGACCCTCATTATTCTGTTTTTGACAATGTCTCACTGAGTTGCCCAGGCTGGCTTTGAACTCACTCTGTAGTTGAGGCTTTGGCATGGCAATTCTCCTGCCAAGCCTACCAAGGAGCAGGGATCACAGCTCCTGGTCTTGTTCTAAACCCCGTCCCTTGTACACACCTCCAAGCTCTCCGACTTCATCTGTGCAGGAGCAAGCAGTCTCTCATTTTCTCCTTTCAGGAGAATCAAAACTACCTATGCAATAGGTTGCTTAGTGTTGCTCCAAGACGCTGCCTGTGCACATATGAAGCTGATCCTCTGGTCTGAGGGAAGGTCAGGGAGTGGGGGCTCCAGCACAGCAGGACTGTCATGGGCACCTTCAGAAAAGTCACAGCTGTGCTGCAGACTCATGCACAAGCTGAATGCAAGAGCAAGGGGGTGAGTGCCCTTTTACAGGCCAGGCCGAGTGTAGCTGGGCACCTGACACAGACACAGCTCACAGAAAACACCAACAGGGACAGACCTCACTCACAAGAAGGGGCTGGAGGAACCCTCCAGGCTCCCTGACCACATGGTGGCTACTGCACTTCACTGCAGACCCTGGCAGAACAGCTGCAGTGAGAGAAGGAAATGGGCAGAAGACCAGGAAGGAAGGATCCAGAAGAGGAGAGGTGCTCGACCCTGAGATGACACAGTGCTCAGAGAAATTGGTGCCACAGGAAAGCAGGCTCTACTGAAAACTATGCTCAGCTTCATTAAAGCAAGCCATAGTGTGTACCAACATGGAACAGGGTCCCAGGACGGCAGGAGACATTCTTTTTCTATCATATTACACATTCCGATCTGTATTAAGTTTTAAAAGAACATGAACTCCATGGTGGCTTACATCTCAAGCCCAGCACCCTAGACTTACAGATGGGAAGTTGAAGGTCACCCTTGGCTATGTAGTGAAGTTTGAGAACAACCCAGCCTACACAAGACTGTCTCAAAAGAAAGGGAGGGGAAGAAGGCCGAGGAAGAGAGGAAGGAGGAGAAGGGAGGAGCCTGTCTGAGCTACTGAGCTCCAGGCCAGCACAATTGAAAACCTGGAGAAGGAGATGGGGAGGAGAAAGATGGAAATCTGAGTTTGTTCAGGATATTTTAGACAAAAAAAAAAAGTGACAGGAATAATATTCTGAAGACTTGTGATCCAACTGAGCTAAGACAGAGAAGCCATCACACTGTTCAAGCCCCTATTCCCCAGGCTCTCACTAAGTCCACACCCTTAAACAATACACAGCACTAAGTGCTCTTTAAAACTCAAAGGAAGCAGGTGGGGAGGTGACTCAGCAGCCAGCCTCATGACTCAGGGGTCACAGAAGAGGGAGAGAAAACACTCTCGAAAGTTGTTCTCTGACCCCTACATGGCTGCTCTTACACATACACATACATACAGATACACACACACGTACTACTAATAACTCACATGGATGACATCACCTTACGAGTACTCTCTGGAAGCTGCTGTCTTTGTGGAGTGCTCTCTTTGAGACTTGAACATGTTAATATAAGAGATTCATGTTCACCAATTTTCAATATTATGAGGTTTCCCACTGAATAAATGTTCTACAATTTGAAAGAAAAAAAAAACCTTGTAGCATTGGCAGACACCAACTCTGAACACCTGAGTCCAGTTAAAATAAGAAATAAGCCAAGCCTGAAGATGCACACTTGTAATCCTAGCATGTGGGAGTTGAGGCAGGGGGATTCATAAGACTATCTTAAACACAATATATAGTAATAGGATTAACATGCAAAATACCACTGTGAGACTTGCCTGGGATACATAGTTTCAGAGAGAAGAGGATTCAGGCAGAGAGAGCTTATGCTCCTGACTGCTGGCTGTCAGTTAAGGCTAATGCACCTGCATCTGCCATCAACAAGAAATGAGAAACAGGCTGGGCAGTGGTGGCGCAGGCCTTTAATCCCAGCACTTGGGAGGCAGAGGCAGGCGGATTTCTGAGTTTGAGGCCAGCCTGGTCTACAGAGTGAGTTCCAGGACAGCCAGGGCTATACAGAGAAACCCTGTCTTGAAAATAAAAACAAAACAAAACAAAAAAGTATAATTCAGGGGCTTGAGAGATGGCTCAGAGGGGTTAAAAGCACTGGCTACTCCTCAAGAGGAGCCAAGTTTAATTTCCAGCAGCTACAAGATGGCTCACAACTGACTATGACTCCAGTTCCAGGGAATCTGACAACCTTTTCTGACCTTCATGAGTACCAGGCACACATGTGGTATATAGACATACATGCAGGCAAAAGACTCATATGCATAAAAAAATAGATCTAAAAGATTTTTAACATGATTCAGAATCTGTGTCTATAGATCTTGAGCTTCACATGATATTCTTAAAGATGTTTTTGGTGTGAATATTTGTGAAATATACCACGCTTTTCTCTTCGTTACAGACTCTAAATTTTACTATTTGATTCCTAAAAATAGATCAAGACACAAACACCTGAGCTCACTGATCTTTTACACCCATTACAAGGGACACCTGTATTTCAACACACCACTGCACAAATGACCATGTTGGGGCCCTGAATGTTTAACTAGGCACATGGCCACAATGCTAATAGGACTGAGCCCGGAGAATGCATTACAGGAAGGTTCTACTGACCCCTACTGAGGCCTTACTCAGGGCAAATTTAAAAAGCAGACAGAATCCAACTTGGTTCAACTCAATTCCTCCTGAACTTCAATGTCTCCAAGGTTACCCTACTGCTCCTCTCTCCTATTGTGTGACTGTCCAGCAACAGCCACCAGGACTGTGAGCACAGTATAACCCCGTGGTGCATCGCAAAGTCATAACTGGACACAAAAGACCAGCCTCCTGCTCAATTGCCTCTGTGCTCCATTTAGCTGGAATGGCCCAAGTAGGTTCATATATTTGAATGTTTGGTGCCCAGTTGGTGGAAATATTTGGCAAGGTGGTGTGGCCTTACTAGAGGAGGTGTGTCTCTGTCTCTCTTTAACTTCTTCCCTCCCTCCCTCCCTCCCTCCCTCCCTCCCTTTCTGCCTTCTGGTTGTATCTCAAGATGTAAGCTCTCAGCTACTATTTCAGCACTGTGTCTCCCTGCCTACTGCATGTTCTCTATCATGACAGTCACAGACACACTCTAAAGCTGTCAGAACTCAAGAAACTCTTTCCTCTCTAAGTTACCTTGGTCATGGTGTCTCTTCACAGCAAGAAAAAAAGTAATTAAGACCATAGTTGTTCAACAGAAATATGGGTGGCAATATCTGGTCCCCTAGTTGCAGATCAGAAGTCCCTATATCTGGTCTGTTTCTATAAGACCTTGCATGATGGGACCTCCACAAAGAAGAGCCAGCATAAGGCTCTCCCCTTTTGGGGGCACATCATAAGATCTCTATGAGGTTCTTTGGAATATTTTAAATTCCCTCAAACAGCCATAGTAACACATTCTGGAAGCAAGGCCAAGCCACAGGTCCTCAACGCTAGCAGACCCAGTGATTCCTTTTCATTAAACATTTATTATCTTTACCACACACTTAAACTATAATGCCCTCTTTCCAAAGTGGAAATAAAATCCAATTTATAGACAACATAATATTTAATCAGTAAGAACATCAAAAACATTTCTAGCAAGTTTCCAAAATACCTCCTCTGCATAGCCTTTAATCAGCTTCTCTTGGGTAGAGCAGTGAGTGTTCAGCAGGGAAGTGATCTTAAAAGTAGCTGAAATCTGGGACTAGCAGTACACACATGTAAGTTCCAGCACTTAGGAGGCAGAGAGAGGAGGATCTGGAGTTCAAAGCTAGCCACAGCTTCCTGGCAAGTTCCAGGCCCCCCAGCATTACAATAAGAAGATCTTGTCCTATAGAAACAAAATGAGAGAAAATCCCACAGTTCTATGCATGTGTAAATATGTATATAAAACATATATATGTCCAATATTGGAGAATATTTGTCCATGTATATGTAAATATACACACATATATAGAGACCATTTAAAACTGAAGACCATTTTAAAAAGGGAAAATTAACCCTTATCGTTCATTATATCAATAAATAATACACTCTTAGAACCTATCAATAATGCTTTTCTACCCAAAGGAAAACACTAGCATGGCTAGGCTACCAAAATCACAGATGTCCATCCTATTGTCACAGAGTGGGGCAGAGATATGGCCTGAGGAAATGTGAGATTCAGCAATGACGAAGGAGGTGGGTCTGGCAATGGGTCTGAGGAGCCAAGACAGGTATAAGCAGAAACAGAATGTTCAAAGGTGGCCAAGAGGGTGGAAAAAATCAGGATGGGAAAGCTAGGTCAAATGCTTCTAGAAAGAATGAGGAGCCCATCTGAAAAAAGGACTCTGGACAACCAGGAAGTCTGTTGGGGGCCTTGCTGAGCAGAGACTGTGAGGCAGGAAAGGGCACAGACTGGTAGGGCAGGCTAGACTGGTGTGCAGAATCAGTGTGGCCATGAAGTATGGCAGCATACTGGAGTGCCACGGCAGATCGGGAGGATCAATGTGGTGAGAAGATTCAAGGAGGAGGCCATTACAGATGTAAGGAGATCTCTAAGAAACATGTCAAGTAGAGGAAAGAGAGAACCTAACATTCTAGGATTACACAAACCCCATGAAAAGGAAAGAAGAAAGAAAAACTTGGTGGGCTTGGCAGTGACCCTGTGGTGGGCTTGGCAGTGACCCTGTGGTGGGCTTGGCAGTGACCCTGTGGTGGGCTTGGCAGTAACCCTGTGGTGGGCCTTAGGTAGAGGGCATGTTAAGTTTGGTAGAGTGTGACAAGGAAGTCCTACTACTGAAACATGGTTAAAGCACCGGTCGGTTCTAACTAAACGAGAACCACATCATGGAGATTTCAGTTTGCACTTCTGAATGATTGATACAAGATATCCCAAGGTTCCCAATGGGATAAAGGCTCTCAAGAAGAAGATTCCTAGAATCTTCCAGGTGGACATGCTGCCAGCAGATGACAGTGGGAACTAGCTCTTTCCAAACTACCAACAAAGAAATAGAAAGGTGCAAGAAAAGCAGCACTCTGGTGAGTGGATGCAACTGAGGAATGCAATGGACAAATGGACACGTCAAGAAATTGGTCATAGGCTTGGGGCTATGCCAGAGGTAAAACAGAGGTCACGGGCATAGAGTGATAGTGTGCAGTTAACTCCTACAATAACAGGTCTAATAACCCCATGTTTTTAGAAAGCAAAGGATCTGAATAGAATTCCTCAAAGATGCAAATCTGGCCAAAAAGCATGTGCATATGAAACACTGTTCAACATTATTAGTCATCAAAACTACAATGAGCCTGGTCTGAGAGATCTAGACAACCATTCAGGGCTAAGGAAGTTATGGGCACTAGAGGCCAACCCACAACCACGACTTCACTAAATGAGCACAGTCCCTAAGAACAGTCCTAGCATTTGCCCAAGTACCCCAGACAAACCCTTATCAAGGGCACTTCCCCTGGAGGCAGATGTAAACCTCTACAGAGAACCACAGAGCTGTCAAGCATAGGCCCAATGAGTAAATGTGTCTGTAAAACATTCCTGCACAGGGAACATTGTGAAAGGGGACAGAGAGACTGTAAGAGCCAACGGAGCAGAATCTACTGTGTGACTGGGTCTCCTAGGAACGTGAGAAGCCAAACCCACAAAATCTCACTAACATGGCTGCCGAAACACTAGCTGAACAAAAATGACATCGATAAGCATCCCAAAGTGGGTGATAGAAAGCTCACAGGGCCTCAGCCCCACACGAAGAACCACAGGCAACCAAGGAACCCCAGAGCTGGAGAAATAGTCTTCCTCAGGGACAAGTACAGCGATTGGTTTATCCAGTACCAAATGGTCAGCTCTGAGAAGATACATAACATTCTACAGACTGAGCAGGTTATATTCAGGAGTATATATGTATATACTTACATTCATATAATAACAATTAGTGAGAAAAGAGGTCATAAATTTGAAAGAGAGCAAGCAGAGGTATATGGGAAGAAGGGGAGGGAGAAATGGGGAGGGGGAATGTTGTAATTACATCTGAATCTCAAACATTAAAAAACAAAAACCTACAACAAAGACCTGGTAAGATGTGTCAGTGTGTGGGCTGCTCATGTCTAAGGACCTGAGTTCAAACCCCAGGGTCTATGTGGTAGAAGGAGAAGATTGAACCTTATAAGTTGTCCTCTGATTTCCACATGGAATGTGTCCCCCTCACAAAAAAAAAAAAAAATGAATGGGGGGGTAAAGAAATGGTTTGGCAGTTAGGGACATCTGTTGTGTTTACAGAGGACCCAGGCTTGGTTCCCAGCGCCTACGTGGTGATTCACAACCATCTTTTTTTGGTTTGGTTTGGTGTTTTGGTTTTTTGTTTTTCTTGTTTTTCCTGACAGGGTTTCTCTGTGTAGCCCTGGCTGTCCTGGAACTCACTCTGTAAACCAGGCTGGCCCAGAACTCAGAAATCCGCTTGCCTCTGCTTCCCATGTGCTGGGATTAAAGGCGTGCGCCACCACTGTCCAACAGTTCACAACCATCTTTAGCCCAGTTCTAGGAGATCTGATGCCCTCTTCTGACCTCTGAGGGCATCAGGCACACATATACTGTGCATACATGCATGTCGGCAAAGCTCTCTAAAGCATCAATATTTTATATATGTATATATATAATATATCTTTCAAAAAATTAAAAATAATGAATAAATCAATCAATGTTTCCATCCCCTATGAGGGGGACAACCAAAATCAAAGATGACAGTAAGCATTAGTGAGGATGGGGACAAAATGGAAGTCTCACTCTGCTGCTGAGAGTGTGAAAGGATGTGGCTTCCACGGACAGCAGTCCGGCAGTTCCTCAAAGTGCTAAGCAGAGAACTGGAAAGTGACCTAGGACTTTTACTCCGAGGAAGAGGGAGAGAGAAAGTACAGCCCTCATGCACAGGAAGACATGTAAACTAATATGCACAGCACTATGGATCATAACAAGCAGGAATGATCTAGCTAGCGGGCCACCACACAGTGGCATCTCCACATGTGAAATATCGTTCAGCCAGAGGAAGGAATGAAGCATGACACTTGTTACAACACAGCGAACCTTGGAAACAGACCCAAAGGTCACAGAGGGTATGGTTCCATCTACATAAACATCCTGGAGAACAGTAGGGGAGACTTTTATAGGCTCCTGGTGCCCCTCACAAAGCTGCAGTGATTAGGACTGTGGGTACAGACACAAACAATGTAACATCTGACTCACAAGAAAACTCCCAGGGAGCACAAGGGAAGGGCGGCTCTGAGGACAGCGTTGAGGTCGGAGTGGACACTGGTTGTTGCTGACAGTTCCAATATATACCTGAAACACCCTGTGCTAATCAATTCAAAATTGCAAATTAAAACCCCATGAGCTTCACGATATATTTATTAGTATAATTTTAATAAATGAGACATTAAGTCCTTCTGAGCCTCTGGAGTAACAGGAACTGTCACAGAAATGGAGGAGGTGGCAATTGGAAATGGGATAATCACCATGAGGGAACCTGCAGCCCTGAAACCCAGTGACCCTGGATATTTGCCCTTGAGAAATTAAGCCTTGTATTAGCACAAAACGCTATATGCCAGTGTTTACAACAACTCTATTCACAGCTGCCCAAACCTGGAGACAAATCTACCAGCCCTTCAGTGGGTGTCCGGATAAGCACTGTGGATACCTATCCACACAATGGAAGCCTATTCAGCAGTACACGGAGTGTGACAGACAGACACAACAGTTAAGATGAATCTCGAGTGGAAGGAGACCAGTCATAAAGGCCACACACTTTGTGACTCTACTCACTCCATCGCAATGATGTGTTCCTCAAGGGAGCAGCCCAGAACTTGCCTATAAAAGGTCACCACAAGGACAGCATTACTGGCAAGTGACAAGACTGCTCAGTATACTGACTGAACTTGGGTTTTAACACATCTATAGATTCCAAGAGAAAACAAAAGCCATTTCACAAAAGAAAATTAGCAGAATAAAATTCTACAACCAAAGCGTACAAGTCGCTACTTCTGAGAAGCTGAAGTACCTACACAAGCCCAGCCTTGTGTGGTGTTCAGAGCAGCTCAAGATGTGGAAGCTGTCCAAATGTGCAGCTGGTGAACAGATAAACTGGGGTCCATTCACACCATGAACTGACTCAGTAGGAAGGAACCCGATACTTCATCCACGCCACAGCATGGGTGAACTGCACACTCCAAAGGCTAAGTAAAAGAAGCCAGACGCAAAGGCCACACACTGCATTACTCTGGCTACAAGAAATACCTAGAAAAGATGAATGTAGACGAAAGGTAGACTTGAGGCGTGGCACTGGGACAGGCACTACCTGACAGTGAGCAGGAAGAGCCTTGTGGGTAGTGGGAATGTTTTTAAACAGCTGTCTAAATTGTCTCCAAATAGGTGAACTGTACACTTTAACAGTAAGACTTCATGGTGAGCAGGTAACACCTTAATAAAACTGTTAGAAATAGTGCTGAGGTGAGTAAATCTCTTTATTTGTTCTAATGCAAACTTGCCCCTTGCCCCAGTGTACGCACATGCACACATACACACACACACACACACACACACACACACACCCCAGTGTCACATGGATTACAGACATACATTTGGAAAGTTAAACAACAGAACATTTGGGAAACATAAGAAAATAATTTTATGGCCTTAGAGGTACATAGGGAAATATGGCACAGAAAATACAGACCCATCAAGGAAAAGACTAATAAACATTCCACTAGGTTAAAATTTATGCCAATTGTCAACATTTGACCAAATGACCCATAAAACAGCAATCTCATAGTAAGAAGGAAAGTCCAATATGAGAGAAGAATTATAGTTCATATATGACTCAATCTAAATATAAAGAACTCCCCCAAAATCAACAAGAACACAAAGCCAGGCATTGTGCAGAAACATACAACGTGGGTGAACAAACCACAGGGAGCAAAGTCAGACACTATGACCAACTGACTGTGAAAAGGCACCGGGGCAGGATGCAGCCCACCAGACGCAGCTACACCATCCACCAGAGTGGCTAAAGTTAGATCTAGAAGCAGGTGGAGCTGTGGAGGCTCGCAAACCCTGTGGGTGGGCATGTCCACAGTAAACCAGCTGGTATTCTACTCTGAGACTGTCTGCTGGAGTGTAAGACCCTCATATGCATGGTCCAACAGTTCCTGTTCTGACCATTCATTTTTTTCAACAGAAAGGCAGGGTGGTACGTGCCAGGATGCTGTAAATGAGCGTTCACAGGAACTCTGTAAAAGCCACAGATGGGCAAAGCCCAAGCATCCACACAGGCTATGGTGGGCTGGTTATGTTGTGGTCAGAGAGTATACTGCAGTGTGAAAGAGAAATGGCACCCACAAGCAGGAGGAATGACCTCACCAACCAAGTACTGCACAGCTGAAGGAACCACAGAAACATCCAGACTTCAGACTCCATTTATATGGAACTCAAACGCAGGCAAAAGCAGTCCATGGGGTCCAAAATCAGGACACAAGTTCCCATTAGGAGGAGGACATAGATAGTGGTCAGGGGGAGATGGGATGCTCTATTTTATCTGGATGATGCTTGTGGATCTGCAGTTTATTTTGTGATAAATCTCAAGCACTACTTGGATGTAAAAAAAAAAAAAAAAAAAGAGCATTTGCCACCTAAGAATGAGGACTTGAATTCCCTCCCATCCCCCAGAAACAACGGGAGCTGGGCCCAGGACTGTGTGTCTGGAACACCAGATTAATGCCCAGGGTTGTCCTCTGGCCTCTACATGCATGCTATGGCATGTACACACTTGCATTCACATACACAAATGCACACACAGAACTAAAAATAAACATAACCATCCAAATGCTGCAGAGGCACTATTTAGACAGAAAGGGACTAAACAGGTAGGATGCAATAGATGAGCCTTAACTAGCTCCTGGGGAAGACGATAGAGGCTCTAAAAGGACAACACTAGACAATGGGGACATGAGAATATAAATACTTCATGAGAGAACTCTGCCAACATTAAATTCCTTTTTCACAATGTTTTGGATTGAACACACGACTATACACGTGCCAGGTAAGTGCTCTACCTCCAAGCTACATCCTTAGCCCTTTAGTTTTTAAAATTTGTTGTTATTTGTGTGTGTGTGTGTGTGTGTGTGTGTTGACTGTGGGTGGACATGCCTTGTCACATGTGTGACAATCAGAAAACAACTTGGGAGTTGGTTCTCTTCTTTCACTGTGGCATCTGAGGAAAGAAGTCAGAACGTCAGGTGTACAGAACAGGTACTTTTACCTGCTAAGCCATCGTGCATGCACTGCTTGGTTGTCGTTGTTCTGTTGAGGTTTTGTTATGTAGCACACGCTGGCTCACACTCAACCCTTCTGGGTGCTAGCAATACAAGTATGCACCATCATGCCTGACTATGCAAAGTTTCTTATGATTCTTTGTCTATGCAGGAGAATATCCTTGTTCTCTCAAGATACTTCCTAAAGAATTTGGAAGTACAGAGCCATGATGCTTACATTTTACTCTGTAAAAAGGCTCCAAAAGGAAGTATATAGAGCCACATAATAGTGGTGTGCAAGCACTCCCAGTTCCGCAGGGGGCTCAGGGAGAAGGATCTCATGCACTTAGGGGTAGGAAAGCCAGCTAGGGCAACACAGCTAGATTCACACAAGCACACATGTGTGCATGTATACACACATACTCAGGAAATATCTATGTACATACATTATGGAGTATCCACATGTGGCAGATGTTAACAATTAGTAAGTCTAAGTAAGATGATGCGCTGTGTCTGTTATATTGCTCTCTCAACTTGTGTAGGTCTGAAATTTGACAAAATAAAAAAGCTGGTGTAAAAAAAAAAAAACCACAAAACCAGGGTGCTCTAACACACACAGGATCAGAGGTGAGGAGGACACAACATCTGTCCCAACACTGGGAGTAACTGAGACCAGCAGGACCCAGGCACACAGTAAGTCTGTCAGCCCAGCGGCTCTGGTTGCTTCCAGTCTGTCTGGGCTGGCCGGTGCCCTGAGCAGACCTTGGGCGAAAACTCTGTAGTCATTCCCAAAACACCCGGAGGAAGCTCCACTCCCAGGTGTTCTAACAAGCCCAGGGTCACAGGATCCCGGGATCCCAGGATCCCAGAGATAGCTTGACTCTGAGGAGTTCTGTGCGTGATGGGAACCAAGCTCAGGAATCACAGCAAGCACGCCTAACCGCTGAGCTATGTCTTTAACTTTGAGTTGCTTAGCTGGTTTATTACCAAGCTAACTAGGCCAGATTCTAAGCTTAAGGCAGGTCTTCTTCACAGATAGGGTAAGTACTGAAGGCCCTTGACAGGCTGGTGTCACTATTATATTTCAGCCCCCGGATTCCAGACCCAAACTGTGTGGGTTCTAATCCCAGCCCTACGGAGCCTACACAACTGGGGGCAGCTATTTACCCTCTCCATGTCTCAGCTTCTTAGTCTGGCAGGTTATAATAATGTCACCTGTCTTACAGACCTGTCAGACATTAAATGAGTAAAGATCTATAACGTGTTTACAAATGTAGCTGATATACACAAGCACTGACTCTAGCTTGTTAAAAAATGTTATGAGGCCATGCAGTGGTGGCGCACACTGTTGATCCCAGTACATGGGAGGCAGAGACAGACAGATCTCTGACTTTGAGGCCAGCTGGTCTACAGAGTGAGTTCTAGGACAGCCAGGGCCACACAGAAAAACCTTGTCTCAAAACAACAACAACAACAACAACAGCAACAACAACAACAGTTATGATCACTTGGTCACAGATGTAGACAGATAGAAGAGCCAAAGACTCCTGGACCAGAGGATTTTCAGGCGAAACAGCTTCACTTTGCCAGCAAGGTGAGCTGGCACATCAGACACAGTACCTCCTGCTTCCAGTACTGGCTCTGTGATGGCAGAGAGGATGTGGTGGCTGCTCCCATCTAGAGTCCATGCCAACTGTCTGTTGTGGTCTAGGACTCACACGGACTTCCAATTTAGCCAAAGAGCCACTGACTTCAGTACAGTCTGCCTCTGTGAACTTGGCATCTACATTTTTTAATGTATTTTTATGTGTATGAGTGTTTTGCCTGCTTGTATGTCTGTATGCCCTGTGTATTCCTATACCTGAAGAGGTTAGAAGAGGGCAATAGATCTCCTAGGACTGGAGTTACAGATGGTTGAAAGCTGCCTTGTGGGTACTAGGAATTGAACCTGGGTCTTCTGGAAGAGCAACCAATATTCTTTACTGCTGGGCCATCTCTCTAGTCCCTTTACAACTGTTCTCAACTTCGAAATACAGTCAGTTGTAACCTGGTTCAACCTGGAACAATGCAGTGCCCTTCTTCAGTACAAATATACTAGTCCTCTCTACGAAATAAAGTTCTGTACTCCCTTCTATTCAGTTCTCTTCTATCTGAGTCACACACCTGAGCTCCCATGTGTGATCCAAGTTATAAGACACTTGGCTAGAAGGTACCATATGGGTGGAATGAAATGCTCCTGCTTTTGGAATCGCTATCTAATTGCATCTACGACAGTCCATGCCATTCTCTGAGATGCACCCATCTTCTGTAGAGAGCCTACTGTATGTCTGCTGTGGACTGAATGGAGATGTGTGCCATCTATCCTGAGAGTGTGGACTGAATGGAGATGTGTGCCATTCTGAGAGTGTGGACTGCTTTGACTTACTATCTGGGGAAGTAGAGGAAACTCTCCACTTACCACCCTAGACATCCAAAAACAAATGCTGCCAGTGCACCCCGCTTATGCAGAACAAGCAGCTCATCTTTCTAATTACTTAATAGATACTATGCACAAATGTATGAATGTTACTCTGTACTAGTTATTGCTAAGTTGAAAGCTAATGTGAGTACAATTGACAGGTTGAGTGATTATGCATGTTCATAACCCCATTCATTTATTATACAAAAACATAAGCAGACATATTCTTTCCCCAAAACTTGTTTGCCTGTCACTCCAACTCTATGAAAAGAGGGGAAGATGTCTGGTAGTTGTACTATCTTAGGAAACTTCATCTCTTCTCCATTAGGGATAATTTTACTTTTCCCAGTGTTTTGGTTTTTTCTTTCTTTCTTTTTCTGCTTGCTTGTTTTTCTCCCTCCCTCCCTCCCTCCCCTTCCTCCCTACCTCCTTTTCCTGATTATATCTCTAAATCCCCAACCTCCAAGCTCCTGGGCTTACAGACTCCAAGGGCCCTGCCCCCAGTCTTTAGCAAAGACAAGCCCACTCCTCAGAATCTGTGCTATGAAGATATAGCTTCCACTTCTGTTCAACAGACAGACACAGCACCTTGTACCTTCCATGTCCCATTTCTTATGACTAATTCATTGGAAACTCTAGTCCCCCTCCAACACAAACCACACATCCTGGGGAGGCTTGTGTATCAAGCTGCTGCCTGAGATCAGCCATGCTGTCCACTCTGTAGAGTAGCCCTGCACTACAGAGCATCACTAAGGCCTTCCTAACCGCCCACCCTTCATTCAAGCCCCTAGAAGGACGTCCATCTTCTCTCCATTCCCACCACTTGCCCCTTAATTTCATCTGGGTCAATGCAAATACTTTCTATCTAGTTTACTGGTTTGTATTACTCCTCTTCCAAACCATCCTACATGTTGTAAGTTAACAGTTATGCCTCTAAAATCTATTTGGTTGTTTCTTATTTTTTAAAAAAATTAGCCAGGTGTGATAGCACACACTTTTCATCCCAGCACTTGAGATGCAGAGGTAGGTGGGTCTCTGTGAGTTTGAGGCCAGCCTGGTCTACAGAGTGAGTTCCTCCTGGACATCCAGGACTACACAAAGAAACTTGTGTGAAAATGCTTTTTTTTTTTTAACTTTTATTGCATTATGATGAGAAAAGTTACATGATTTCAATTTATCTGAATTTGTTAACATTTAAAAACATATTTTAAGTAAATAGAATTAAATCACATTCTTGTTTCCGTTTTGTACACGAACTCCTCCCAGAGACCCCCTCTTCAATACCTACAATATCTTTTTTTGTCATATTCCTTAAAATGTATAAAATATTATAACAATAAAAATGAGTATAAAAGTTGTTTGATATAAAACAATCAATTTAACAGTGTTATGTAGATGCTTGTCTACAGCAATACTGCAAATACATACACTTTTCTCACTATAAATTTCAAATAACTCCAAACATATTAACTGTATATTTCAAAATAATACATCACTACTAGTATTTTCTTAAATGAACATAAATATGTAAAGTCTTTTTGTTTGTTTGTTTTGTATTTAGTAGAGTTTAAAATCTTGGCTCTTTCTGTGGTACAAGCCCAAAATAAGAACAAGTTTTAGACATTGGATTTCATTGTAATAAGGCTGTATACTTCAATGACCCTCAAATCACTGAAGGATTTTACCTCCATTGTAGCTGAGAGTTGACAGTTCTGCTGCACCAAGGAATGATTTGTAGGCATGATTTTTGGATACAGACTTCCTGCTATGGTGAAAGCTATTTGACTTGAGTGTGTGACTTTATTGTCAGCCCACAGAGAACAGGTTACATTCATTTAAGAAATGGTGTGTGTATTAAGATGCTCTATCCATAAAGTCATTCACCAACTGTTTCAATGAACAATGGTTCTGCATGGAAGGTGGTACAGACATTAGGTGAGGGTAAGAATCTGGTTCATTGGCTGTGATGATTTTGAAAAGGAAAATGCTTTTTTTTTTTTTTTTTTTTTTAAGGTTGATAAAAACAACAGCAAGAACAACTACTGCAGCTAACCTCTGGAGAACATGTGTCACTGGCAGAGCCCTCTGTATCATTATAGCCTCTTCCAGCCCTCACCAGTCTTTGACAGGTGCTGCTAGAGAGCCTGCTAACAAAGAAAGGAAAAACCCCAATGTGGTTCACAAAGTCATTCACAACTCAGCCTGCGCAGCCTTTCCACTTGACCTCTCAGGCGCCCTGTGAGTCCTCTGCTGTGTGAGGTGCTGTTTCTTACAAGCCTGTACATTCTTAGCCCCCTGCTGCCTCCTGGCTTTTTAGGTATTCTACTAATGTTGCCATGGTCATTTTCCTAAGGGTTTTAAGTATTTTTTTCTGAAATAATTGAATTTAACATATTCTTCCACATAAAAAATTCCAGTGACACCCCCAACGCAGTCTGAAGTGCTGGATTCTGTGACCAAAATCTGGCACAGTATTTGGTGGGGTTTGTCCACCAAGACAGCTCCTGGACCTGCATATGCTTAAAGAGCTAGTTTAAGCTGCCTGGACTGTGACCGCGCTGTTGAAGCACCTCTGTCTGTCTCTGTCTCTCTCTTGTTTTTAGTAACCAGTGAAGCCTACCTGGCAGGAGGAAATCACTAACATAACGCTCCCAGGACATCTGTTTTGCGAGCTCGACTGTTTTTCAGAAGGCATTGAATAGAATCACATTTTCTGGTTTCTGCCTCATTTATAAAGGAACCACTCCTAAAGATGACATCCCATAATGAACAAAGAAATTCCAAAGAAGTGTCGTCTTTGTGTCAGGCACTGATTACATGCAGAAGTGTTGAAGCAGGTATTCTGGCCGCTGACACGCCGTAGGTAATGATGGCGCCTGGAGGCACTTCGGACCCCCATTACCTCATTGAGGTTTCCAAGGAGGCAGGTAAGACCTCTGCCCTGAGCAGCAACGGCCCACTTACTTCAGGGATGCTTCTAAGCCACAGGTGAACTCCCACCTAACACTCCAGGATGACACACAGAAGCCACACTCCTCAGAGAGTCAGGCACTGAAGCCCTGAGGACAGCAGCCTCCGGAGGGAGGACGGCAGCCTCCAGGAGGGAGGACGGCAGCCTCCAGGAGGACAGCAGCCTCCAGGAGGGAGGACGGCAGCCTCCAGGAGGGAGGACGGCAGCCTCCAGGAGGGAGGACGGCAGCCTCCAGGAGGGAGGACAGCAGCCTCCAGGAGGGAGGACAGCAGCCTCCAGGAGGGAGGACGGCAGCCTCCAGGAGGGAGGGCAGCAGCCTCCAGGAGGGAGGACAGCAGCCTCCAGGAGGGAGGACGGCAGCCTCCAGGAGGGAGGACGGCAGCCTCCAGGAGGGAGGACAGCAGCCTCCAGGAGGGAGGACGGCAGCCTCCAGGACTTCCCCACAGCAGCAGAGGCCACGCTGACTCTAGGTACACGAGGGATACTTGACTCTGATAGTAATTGAGTCTGGAATCAAGAATAAAATGCAGTGAATTACATCCTTATAAACTATTTATGCCAATACTGAATTAAAAAGAGAAAAATAACATATAAAGAAAATGTGGTGCTTCATAAGTTTCAGCTAAAAGCTTCCTTTTGCTTTTTTTTTTTTTTTTTTTGGTTTTTTCGAGACAGGGTTTCTCTGTGTAGCCCTGGCTGCCCTGGAACTCACTCTGTAGAGCAGGCTGGCCTCGAACTCAGAAATCCGCCTGCCTCTGCCTCCCACATGGCGTGCGCCACCATGCCCGGCTTGCTTTTATTTTAAGAGGAAAGGGAGTGGCTGTATAGGAGATGGCTTGTTGGGTGAAGGTTCTTGCTGCAAAGCTTGATGACCTGAGTTTGGATCCTCAGAGCCCACATCAAAAAAAAAACAAAAAACCTGCAGGCAAAGCCTTTGATTGCAGCACTCAGGAGACAGAGGCAGGTGAATGTCTGGTCTACAGGTTGAGTTCTAAGATAGCCGGGGCTATACAGACAAACCCTGTCTTGGAAAAACAAATAAACAACAACAAAAACAAAAACCAACCAACCAACCAAACACAAGCTGGAGGTAGCAGCCCAATCATCCGTAACCCCTGGGTGCCCTGCTGAGGTATGGAGGTGTCAGAAAAGAGTCAGTGGAAACTCCCAGAGAGCTAGTGTCAAAAAGACCCTGTTTCAAACAGGGTAGAGAAGTGAGGAGTGACAACGGAAGGTGGTGCTCTGACTTTACACACACACACACACACACACACACACACACACACACTTTTTGATTTTCTATCAAAAACTGGAAAACTATGCATGACTCTTCTATTAGAGCTTTCTTAGAAACATAATGGTTTACTTGCTAGGAAAGTCTGCCCTTTGTACTGCAAGAAGGAGTATACTAGTAACAAGGTCACTGAGTATCTTCGTGGCCTTGGGTAGGGCCCTGAAGTTCCATGGATCACCATTTTTTCCATTAAAAAAAAAAAGAAAAGAAAAGAAATAGCTTGGGACTGGAGAGTTGGCTCAGCTGTTAAAAGCACTTGTTGCTCTAGCAGAAGACCCAGGTCTAGTTCTTAGCATTCACACAGTAGTTTACAATCATTCATAACTCCTGTCTAGAGGATCTGAAACCTTCTGACCTCACCAAGCACCAGACACACACATGGTACACATACATAGATGTAGGTAAAACATTTATACACATAAAATAATCAATAAATATTTTTTAAAAATTTAAAATAAAATAGCTTAGCTAGAGTGAGTCATCTAAACTATAAAGACTCTGATTATAAAAAATACTATGAATTATATAGTAAACAATTTCTATGACTTGATCAAGCCATTTTATTCAGGTGGTTTAACAACACATGGCAAAGGACATGTAAAAGTGATTCCTGAAAAAAAAGATTTGCATATTAGAGGCCTAGACATCTCGGTTATAAACCTGTGGAATCAAATTATTTAAAACTCAATTGCTAGAGAAGCAACACTTGATTGTGAACGTGCATATTGCATTTATTCTTGGGGAAAAAAAAACGGGTTTACAATGACTTGACTATATAGATCTGTTTGCATTCTGGACGCTCATGAGCCCCCATACCGAGGCTGCTTTTTCTGAGGAGGAGCGCCCGAAAGAACTCTCTCAGACTACACATTTAGGAAGGGCCCCAGAGTGGTGCCTTCAGAGCCTGAGTCTCATCCCACTGAGTTCTTAGGCCTCACCCACGCCCAGGACAGACAGATGGACTCCCCACCCACTTTTACTGTCCTTAGAACAATAAGTCTTTCCCCAGACAAACATGCTTCCCCTGGTGACAGTGATTAGTTCCTGGCTCCCTCTCTTCCTGTAAGCTCTTTGACAGATGACTCTGCTGATGGTGTGTTGCTCACGGAGCAAGCATGTAATAAATATTGATTAACAAGCTCATGAATTAATTGAATCTCCCTAGTTTACAAATCAGGAAAACATCATAACAAATCTTTTGGGAGCAGTCCTGAGTGGAGGAGCCTGACATCATATTTAAACTCTGAAAATCTGTGAGGAGAAGATCAAAATTAGAGTGGGTGACTAAGAAAACATTGCCTGGGGAACAATGAGCAATTGGATCTCTGCTTTAATTACAGACGATACAACTTTACTTCTTTATTTTATTTATTTTTTTTGGTGGGAAAAAGAAATTGAGGCAGATCTAACACAGTTGAGGGTGGACTTGAACTCCTGATCCGCCCTGCCTTGGCCTCCTGAGTGTCTGAGTGTTTGTTTGTTCGTTTGTTTGCTTTTGAGACATCTTATTGCGTGTCCCAGGGTGACCTGGAACTCTTGCCTCCACCTCCTAAGTGTTGGGATTACAAGTATGCACTGCCATGCCTAGCATCTTCCAAGTTTCTTGATCCATTTAAGAAGTCAAGATTTTCCGTCCATTCGCCTATGAATTTCATAAATTCATTGTTTTTAATAGCTGAGTACTATTCTATTGTGTAAATACATTTTCTGTATCTATTTCTCTGTTGAGGGACATCTGGGCTGTTTCCAGTTTCTGGCTATTATAAATAAGGCTGCTATGAACATAGTGGAGCATGTGGCCTTATTACATGTTGGAGCATCTTCTGGGTATATGCCCAGGAGTGGTATAGCTGGGTCCTCTGGTAGAACTATGTCCAGTTTCCGGAGGAACCACCAAACTGATTTCCAGAGTGGTTGTACCAACTTGCAATCCCACCAGCAATGAAGGAGTGTTCCTCTTTCTCCACATCCTTGCCAACATCTGCTGTCACCTGAGTTTTTGGCCTTAGCCATTCTAACTGGTGTGGGGTGGAATCTCAGGGTTGTTTTGATTTGCATTTCCCTGGTGACTAAGGATGTAGAACAGTTCTTTAGGTGGTCTGGGCCATTCAATACTCCTCAGTAGATAATTCTCTGTTTAGCTCTGTTCCCTATTTTTTAATAGAGTTATTTGGTTCTCTGAAGTCTAACTTCCTGAGTTCTTTGTATATATTGGATATTAGCCCTCTATCGGATGTAGAATTGGTAAAGATCTTTTCCCAATCTGTTGGTTGCCGTTTTGTCCTCTCGACAGTGTCCTTTGTCTTACAGAAGCTTTGCAATTTTATGAGGTCCCATTTGTCTAATGTTGATTTTAGAGCATAAACCATTGGTGTTCTGTTCAGGAAAATTTCCCCTGTGCCTATGTGTTCGAGGTTCTTTCCTACTTTCTCTCCTATTAGTTTCAGTGTAATTTCAGGATGGAACTAGAAAATATCATCCGGAGTGAGGTAACCAAATCACAAAAGAACACACATGGTATGCACTCACTGATAAGTGGATATTAGCCCAAAAGCTCAGAATACCCAAGATACAATTCACAGACCACATGAAGTTCAAGAAGGACGAAGACCAAAGTGTAAATGCTTCAGTCCTTCTTAGAAGGGGGGAACAAAGTATTCATGGGAGGAAATATGGAGACAAAGTGTGGAGCAGAGACTGAAAGAAAGGCCATCCAGAGACTTCCCCACCTGAGAATCAATCCCATATACAGTCACCAAATCCAGACATTATTGTGGATGTCGGGAAGTGCTTGCTGATATAGTTGTCTCCTCGAGAGGCTCTGCCAGAGCCTGACAAGTACAGAGGCAGATGCTCACAGCCAACCATTGGACTGAGCATGGGGTCCCCAATGAAGGAGTTAGAAAAAGGACTGAAGGAGCTGAAGGGATTTGCAATCCTATAGGAAGAACAACAATATCAAACAACCAGATCCCCCAGGGCTCCCAGGAACTAAACCACCAACTAAGGAGTACACATGGAGGGACCCATGGCTCCAACCACATATGTAGCAGAAGATGGCCTTGTTGGACATCAATTGGAGGAGAGGCCCTTGGTCTTGTGAAGGCTTGATGGCCCAGTGTAGGAGAATGCCAGGGCAGGGAAGTGGGAGTAGGTAGGTGGGAGTGGGTGGGTGGGTGGGGGAGCATCCTCATAGAAGCAGGGGGAGATGGGATGGGATAGGGGGTTTCCAGAGGGGAAACCAAGAGAGGGGATAACATTTGAAATGTAAATAAAGAAATTATCCAATAAAAGAAAAAAATAAAAAGAAGTCAAGATTTTAGATAACCAGTTTTGAAACTTCTTATAAGTTTGTAAGTTGTATGAATGATTACGAGCCTGAGGTTTAAGAAGCTGCCTAGGACAGCTTGGCTCCGAGGGGTTCTGACACAACCAGGATCACAGGAAGGACAGGCCCCAGTCAGATTTAGCCAGGGCAGGTAGCACTAGAGATAACCAGATGGCAGGAGGTAACCATAAGAATATAAGCAACAGAAACCAAGGTTCCTTGGCATCATCAGAACTCAATACTCCCACTATAGCAAGTCCTGGACACACCATCACACTGGAAAAGCAAGATTCAGATCTAAAATCACTTCTCACGATGATGATACAGGACTTTAAGAAGGACATAAATAACTCCCTCAAAGAAATACAGGAGAACACGGGTAAACAGCTAGAAACCCTTAAAGAGGAAACATAAAAATCCCTTAAGGAACTACAGGAAAACACAATCAAACAGGCAAAGGAAATGAACAAAACCATCCAGAATCTAAAAATGGAACTAGAAGCAATAAAGAAATCACAAAGGGAGACATCCCTGGAGTTAGAAAAACCTAGGAAAGAAATCAGGAGTTGTAGATGCAAGCATCACCAACAGAATACAAGGGATAGAAGAGAGAATCTCAGGGGCAGAAGACACCATAGAAAACACTGACACAACAGTCAAAGGAAATGCAAAAAGCTCCTAACCCAAAACATCCAGGAAATCCAGGGTGCAATGAGAAGACCAAACCTAAGGATAATATGTATAGAAGAGAGTGAATATTCCCAACTTAAAGGGCCAGTAAATATCGTCAACAAAATTATAGAAGAAAACTTCCCTAACCTAAGGAAAGAGATGCCCATGAACATACAAGAAGCCTACAGCACTCCAAATAGACTGGACCAGAAAAGAAATTCTTCCTGTCACATAATAATTAAAACACCAAATGCACTAAACAAAGAAAGAATTTTAAAAGCAGTAAGGGAGCCAGGCAGCAATGGTAGCGCACGCTTTTAATCCAAGCACTTGGGAGACGGAGGCAGTCGGATTTCTGAGCTCGAGGCCAGCCTGGTCTACAGAGTGAGTTCCAGGACAGCCAGGGCTATACAGAGAAACCCTGTCTAGAAAAACCAAAACCAAAACCAAAACCAAAAACAAAAAGGCAGTAAGGAAAAAGGTCAAGTAAAATATAAAGGCAGGACTACCAGAATTACACTAGACTTCTCATCAGAGACTATGAAAGCTAAAAGATCCTGGACAGATGTCATACAGACCCTAAGAGAACACAAATGGCAGTCCAGGCTACTATACCCAGCAAAACTCTCAATTACCATATCTTAGAGAAAACAAGATATTCCATGACAAAACCAAATTTACACAATATCTTTCCACAAATCCAGTCCTACAAAGGATAATAGATGGAAAACACCAACACAAGGAGCAAAACTACACCCTAGAAGAAGCAAGAAGGTAATCTTTCAACAAACCCACACAAACATAATTCTACCTCTAACAACAAAAATAACAGGAAGTAACAATTACTTTTTCTTAAAAGCTCTTAATATGAAAATTAATATTACCAACATATACTAGTTGATTGAAACTCAAAAATATAAGGAATTTGAAATTTATTGGCTATCATTCAGTGGTCTCTCTAATTTGGTAACTGGAGAAATAGGTCCAATATTGTACAATCCATATGCACTTTCTGATTGTACATGACAGTGTCTTGCTGTGCACCACATAAGGGTCTTGAAATCATGCTTCTCCTATCTCAGCCTCTCTATTAGTAGGATTGTTTATTTCATGTTTTTACACTATACTATGGTTTTCAGAACAGCTTATGTATTTTAAAAGTATTTATATACCCAAAAGAAACCTAGACAATTAACTTGGGAGGTGGCTTGTAAGAGAACAACAAAGAGTGAGACTGAATGCTTTGCTTGAGGTTTGTAACTACTGTATCAAGTGTGAAGAAGAGGAGTTTATAAGTTACTCTTTCTCTGAGATGAATGTTTTTCAAAATCATCACAACCAAAGAACCAGATTCTTACCCTCACCTAAATGTCTGTGACAACCTCCAAGCAGAACCATTGTTCATTGAAACAGATGGTGAATGACTTCATGGATAGACCATCTTAATACACACACCATTTCTTAAATGAATGTAACCTGTTCTTTGGGCTGAGAATAAACTCAAGTCAAATAGCTTTGACCATAGCAGGAAGTCTGTATCCAAAAATTGTGCCTACAAATCATTCCTTGGTGCAGCAGAACTGTCAACTCTTAGCTTAGCTATGGTGGAGGAAAAATCCTTTGGTGATGTGAGGGTCACTGAAGTACAGCCTTACTACAATGAACTCCAGTGTCTAAAAATTGTTCTTATTTTGTGCTTGTACCACAGTAAGAGCCAAGATTTTA
>JADRCD010235471.1:0-30848 GCA_019843815.1 Montemys delectorum
TTCTATTTCAGGTAAAGCTTACTCCCACAGGATCCTTTTGCACCCTAACTAATTCTATATCCAGAAGTAAGTCTATTCACACATGTAATCCTCATCACGAATGAATGATGGGGAAGGGGAGGCAACAGTGGTTTGTTCTTGTTGTTTTTGTTTGTTTGTTTGTTTGTTTTTTGGAGGGGAAACTGGGAAAAGAGAAATTTACATGTAAATAAAGAAAATATCTAATAAAAATTAAAAAAATAAAAGAAAAAAAAAGAATGAATGATGTGGTACAAACCCAGGACTCTTGATTTTTATTCTATGCAATGCATATGGTGTCTACACCTTGGGGTCTGAAATGTCTGAATGGGTTGCTGCTCTTTTAGAATTAGATAATTAAGAAGGCTGCTATAAGTTTGGTGGTGCTTGTTAAGATGTGGAAGACAGAGGGGTGTCGGTCTTTGCTTGAGTCCTTCTCACTGACTAGCCTTGTTATTTTTATTAGGGACCTGAAAGAGGTGTTGGTTTTGAAGGACGACTTCCAAGGCTTCTCATGTGAACATCTTCTTTGTGTGTCCAAGCTGTCCAATTTTGATAGAAGTGCTTTCCCATGTCACTGCCCATTTCTTCTACTGCATTGTTGTCACATACCATCTTCTACTGCACTGTTGCCACATACCATCTTCTACTGCACTGTTGCCACATACCATCTTCTACTGCACTGTTGCCACATACCAAGGCTTCTTACAGACACCACTCAGTAGCTTCTTGGCTCCCACCAACATTTCAAACCATTTCCATAAATGGTAATCCTCACTTAGCCCATCCCACTATCTAACCATGGTTTTAAAAAAGAACCTTAAGGCAATGCCCTTTCTTACTATCTGAGATCTTTTGAGCACAGTATGGAAGCTTTAGCTCCATATATCTTTTCATGCTCTCTGGGCATGTATGTATCACCATCAGCTTCAATATCTAAAGCCAATTTTGAGTGGTGCTTTACCTAGAAGCTTCATACGAATGAGTGGCTACAAATATAGCCTTGAACTTACCCATTTTTGCTTAATACAGTGTTCTGGAGGTTACGTCATACTGTTAAATGTAAGAGAACCCCATTCCTTTTGAGTACTAACTACTATTCATGTCTATTTCTCAAGGACACGTAAGGCTGATCAACATGTGGTTCATGCATTCCAGATTTGTTGGAGATCTGTATTAGTTGTGCATTTTTCTGTTGTGAATATTGTTAACTCCATGTATTAACATGCTGATCCTTGAGTAAAGGTCTACTTTACTTTTTCTAAGGGATGAACCAGTTGAATTAGAGTTACTATGTTTGACTTTGTGTTTACTAAGCACATTAACCTTACATGAACTCACACACTCTCAGGTATTGAACAGGAAGACGTTTTAAAAGTTTACTTGTGCTTTCGTTTCTCTCTGTGTGTATCCCATTGCGTGTGGAGATGCCCAAGGAGAGAAGAAGTAACCTGATCTCCTAGAGCTAGAGTTAGGAACCCTCTTCGCCACCTGATGTTGGTCTGAAAACCAAACTCGGGTTCTCGGTAGGAGCGGCAAATGCTCACAGCTACCACACCGTCTTCCCAGCAAATGCTCACAGCTACCACACCGTCTTCCCAGCTGCAGAAAGACATTTTGTATAATGCAAATTATAGAATTAAGTTTAAGTTAATAATTCTAAGAAATGTTCTATTTCTAAAATGGCTATAAGTGATAAAAACCCACAGCTGCCAAAGGATGAAATACACAAGAAGGCAGGGTGCATGTGAGTGCAAGCTGACACTGTGTGGGTGTCAGGGATTCTAAAACACACAGGATTAAAATGCAAAGTGATAGCATGTGAGATGGAAAGAGAAATCCATGCAATCATGCTGTCTAGAATGTCAGCATCTTAACCCATTATTGGCTGATGAGTGCCTGACATAAATCCAGTTACTGGAGCATGTGTATACCGACTCCTTTTATAAGCTAACTTGCTGGAATTCAGATATTACCCATTTGAAAATGAAGGTAGGTGCAGAAGAGACAAATGAAATAAAAGGGTTTAGGTATCTTGGTATAGACTTGACAATTCTGGAAGGTAGGACCAGCATCTATATCCAGTTTTAGTTCCTGGAGGGAGCTAGGTTTTTATGAAGGATGCTGCCCAGATAGTGGTGTGGATGAAAAGGATTAGACTTGGTTCTGGAGGACACTGGCTTTCTCACCTCTGGTTACTTTGTAGCCCTGTTGGTTTTCTTTTACCTAATATGGGCAAGTCAGTTTAACTCCTAGGTTCAGTGGGAGAACAGATGATGTTTATCAAGGTTCTTGTTAAGCAGAAAAAAAACATACACGAACTACAACAACACCAAAAAAAAATAAGCATGAATTCTACTCAAAAAGTACCTTGTACAATCTAAATCAGTAGACCAGAAGAATAACCATTTGTGGTGTGACATCGAAGAGGGACGGGGAGAGGCTAAAAATGGCTCGAAGAAGATTAAATATTTCCTGATATATTTTTCCCTGAAAAATAGACATGAAAGTACCATGTGTTGATAGTCTGAAAAGAGACACTCTCTCCAGACCTCTAAATTAAAGACTATCCTTGAAGATATAATTTGATATGTAGCTGAAGTTGTCAAAATGTATCTATCATTCCTAATAACCCCACCGTACTTGACAGTGCTGATGAAAGTAAACAGGCTTTTAGAGTTGTAGCCAAACAGTGAATCCCACTTTTAACTTATTAATCACATAGCTATTCAAGCCATGAACCTTCTTAATCTGTAAAGTTGAGGCAATGATGCTTTACTCATGGGGAGCTTAAAGACACAATGCAATGCTTTTTATGAACAGCCACAGCACTGTAGGGTAGTGGCCACACAATCCAGCTGTAAATAAGATATCCTTTCTGTTTACTATTTTCAGCCAAGCTGCCTCTTAGGGTCTCATCACTACTTCTCAGTTTTGAGGGGCAGCATTAGGGACTGAACCTGGGGTCCTGTGCACAGTAAGCAAGTGCTCTACTACTGGGCATCACCAGCTCACAAGCTTCTTTTTAATACCCTCATATAGGAGGAGGGAGGGAGCAGGGAGACATGACACCAGGAAGCAGGTCCCTTTACATTACCAAGGTAGGTCAAAAGACATTATAGGCCTGTGATTTGGACTGAAGCATGGGTACCTAGAAAGCCCAGAGCACAATTTTTAGTGTAGCTGGAGAAAGGCTTTTAGAGAATGGTAGACCTAGTTAGCATTGTGACCTAAGATTGGGAGGGGATTGGGATGGAGTGTGTGGGGGCATGTTGTGATAGAAGGTAACATGTAGGATGTGGGTGCTGGCTTATGATGAAGGGTGACATGTGGGGTATATGGAGCTGGTTAATATATGACCCATGAGGCATGACCAGAGTCAGGTTGCCTTTGACTCCCGAATGGCAGGTGCTAAGTGGGTGCTTGTCAATTTTCCTGACAGCCCTGTTTTCCCATCTTTGTGACAAGACAATGATATATTTTGGTTTTAGTGAAAATAGTATTATCAAAGTTCCACTGTTTGTTCTCTCCAGCATCAGCCTAGACACATAGACTGACTCAAACATTATCCTTTTGGTCTCTTGGGCAGTGGGACACACAGAACCTAAATAAAGGTATGCCATTTGTCATCCTCTGTTTCTCCCTTTCAGAAGAAAGGCCTGTCCTGTATATCACAAGACAAATTGTCAGTGGCTCAACCAAGAAGCCATCAAGGAGGGTGGCTAAGCCATCTGACCAGATTCTGTTAGTACCACAACAGGCTTGAGTCTGGGTACTTGATAAAATAAAGAGAATCACTTAGCTCACAGGTTTGGAAGCTTCCAGGACAAGACTGACTAGTTTCATCAGTTCAGCCTCAGGACCACACGTTCTTGTCTTGATGACTACAGCTGTGACCTTGAGTGATTTCAGAATTTCTGTAAGTTCTAGTCTAGCTTTGATGCAAGGAATTTCTCTAATAAGAATTTATGTCATTTTATTGGGCATGCTTGCTTTTACACCTAAATTTCTAAATTAGACTTCCCAGCCAGTTTGTTCTAGTGAGGAAGTAGATATTTCATCTCATGGGCGTCCATTTCACATTCTCTTATTTTTGTCAGAAATCAAGATCTACTGGTTCTTTAGACAGTAGACAACCTACAGACACAATAGGCAAGTGGAGGGTACTTAAACATATGTAGGTACTTCTTATGGTCATGAGTGATCTCCTTACTACAACATGGTCATGGACCATAATGGAACAGACACATTATGTTAGCCCAGTTGTCCCAAAAAGGAAATTAAAAAAGACTGACAGTGGTAGTTAGATCTCTGGTAAGGACAACTGAGCTGTTAACATTCCCTAATAGAGGAAACAGAGAAGTGCATCAGACTCAAGTAGGGTTCTAGTCATTACCCACTTTTAAGTCCTATCCAGCTTCCCATGGTCCTAGGTCAATGGTCTTAGGTCCCATGGTCCTAGAGCACATAGAAGGTGGAGCTTACCCGAAAATGGCACTCTGCCAATGAAGCTTTTGGGAGGTCATCACCCATGCTTGGGTGGGAGTTTTGGTGGTGCTGTTGCTTTCAAGTGCCTACCCTCTTATAACCAACTTGCCACCTCCTGCTCCTGTAAGCGATCCCTCACCCACTCATGTACATGGCTCCTGTAAGCTACACCCCTCTTATCTATCCTCCTGCAGCTAACCTCACTAAGCTCCATATCTCTCCAAGCTGGGTTTGGATGCAATCATTGCTTTGGTCTATTATTGGCATCCTATCTGGGGTACATAGATATTTCTTGACACCTTCCTAGAAAAAAAAGTCATATAACTCTCTCCCATTCGAAACTCAGTAGGTCTTAGCCTGAGTCACTGAGAAACCCATTCAATGGGAGACATGGGATTAGTAATACTATGTTCCCTGACAATGCAAGCCCATAACACTGAAGGTAAAACCCACAGATAAGGAAAGATGAAGAGGACAGGATGCATTGTGTTACCACCCTGGCTACATCTCTGTCAAACATCCCAAAAGGTAACTTAGTGAGGTTGTTCATGCCATACATGGGAATACTGCAGAAACCTTAAAAGAAGAAAGCTTACCTGCAGACAGAGGAGAGGGAAATTCGACCATCTCTCTCCATCTCTCACTTTTTTCATCCAGGAGTTAACCCCCGCCCCCATCATCTGCTCTGTCAATCATTTCTCCAGAGTCTGGACCTATATTTTACATATGATGTCTTATTAAAATTCAGAAGTGCATTATGTTGAGGGAGGTCAATGATCTGGCATGGCAGATATAGACATTGCTAATGAGGTGGGGGAGTGCTAATCTGGGAAGTTAAAAATATTTGCATCCCAATATGTATACTGCTACATTATAGAGGCGATTTTCATTCCCCAGCTTAGGATGTATCATGAAAACAGTTGTCCTAGATAAATATAAAAGTTGGCTCATTCACAGCACATTCCAGAAGATCTATGATGGATTTCTGAAAAGCCTGGCTCAAACTAAAGTTTTAATTTCTTCAAGATTTTCCTGTGCTCATTGGGTGTTGGGAATTATGAAGAGAGTTTTAGTGCCAACTTAAGCAAAAACGATTATGAGATTCAGTGTCAGGTACAGAATTGAAAATGCCAGAGAAATGCTGCATTTAAATGGAGCTCTATAGATTCATTTAACTTGTTCTATACAACTGGAAGCTACATTTGAAATGTGTGCACACACATAGCCATGTAGATATGTAGCCATGGGTAATATTAGTAACTGGAATGCTAGAGAAAGAATCCTAAACTACACATCTTATTTGTAAACTCACCCCTTTAACTAACTCAACATAAAATATTTGGTCCTCTTCATTTCAGTTCAGGTGTGGTATGTCGACTGGAACTGTATATATTTTTTTCTAACCCCCATGTTTTTATGATGAGGTCTAGCCAGTAGTCTCAGAGACAAGCCATACCTTTCTCAAAGGACTCTCAGACATTCTAAATTTTTCCCTATCTTGGTGGGGAGCTTTAAAAACATATGGCCTGGCACTCCCATGGTATTCCAGGACAGGGAAAGTTCTGTGTGGAGAATTTTTGTATGCTTGCTGGAGAGAACTCAATGTCCTTCCTTGGGCTATGTTTTCTGTGTCTTCACTAACTATGTAACTCAGGTCTAGATTGTCTGGAAGTGCAAGGGGAAGAATTGGGAAATCACCATGACTGTTTGAAATGTGAGTAAAACCATATAACCTAACAACTTTGCTATAGTGGCATGAGGATTAAGTGCAATTTTGCCTCACTTGTGCAACAAAAAGATCAAAAGAGCAGATCTTCCCTGATCCATTGGTGATTTGTTTACTTGGTATTTAATGAATGAGAGCTTTTTCTGCAATCTGACTGTATGGCTTTAGGGTTTGATCTCCTTTTGGACTTCTCCTTGCACAGAGGACTCACAATTTGTAATGTCCAACCTAGAATCTTGACATCTTACAATGGTGAAGAGTGATACACATTCAGCAGAGACCATAAATTGACTTTGGAATTTTATCTTTTCCTGGATTCCATACTGCTGATAGGACACTCTCTGGTGGTGTTGAGGAGTTGTAGTGAGCTGCAGGCCCTGCTGTACCACTCAGTTATGAAGGGGCAGCTATGTGGCAGGACTACAGTGTTCAGTAGGTTAGGTGTACGGGATGCATGTCTGACTACATAGCTCCACTCTGGATGGGCTAATATGCTACTCCTTCACAGACTGAGGCCTACCTGCAGCATACCTGTTTAAGGTGTTAAAAAGAACTTTCTAGAAAGATGAATCAGAACCTGGTGTGATGGATACCCTGGGATAGAATCCAAAGCCAAAGGCCAACAAGACTCTCTGTTGGTACAAACATACTATCCTTCCTCTTTACTATGCTCCTGCCATGCCAGCCTCTGGGGTGGACAATAATGATTATGTGATTATATAAAAAAGATGAATTTGGCATACATGTTAGATGCAGAAACAATGGGCCTTGGTGGTGAATAGAAGAGTTGAAAGGGCAGAGCAGGGAGGTGAGGATTTGTTTTAGGTAGTGATGGAGAGCTGGTCTCAGTACAATGAAACAGATGATTGGGTAAGTTATCACACAGGAACACGTGGCAGTGATCAACCCCGCTTTCCTGTGCATGGTGGATACCCCTACTGGGGTCAGAGCTTAGTGCCATAGGAACATCTTCCCCTCTGAATCCAGCTCTCCAAGTTTTATGGACAGCGGTACTACTTAAAACCAGAAGCACGGCCATTGTGGAAAGTCATGATTACTCTAGCTCTTTCCTTAACTCTTCAACTCAGTTTCAAGGCCATGTGCAGTTGGAGAGTTCATTTTGAAAATGCAAGCCAGTGTCTTTGCCTGGGGATAGAATCTGAAAAGCCTCATTTAAACATGGCCTCATGCTCTTTAGAGATCCTCACCTTGAGAAACATATGTGAGTATGACTCAATTCATAAAATGTTTGCTGTACCAGCATGTACCCAAGTTAGATCCCTTAAAACCTACATTAAAAAACAAACAAAAAACAAAAACAAAAAAAAATAATCCCAGTAGCATGTGTCTGGAAACCCAGTACTGGGAGACAGAGGTAGAAGGACTCCTGGGCCTCAGGTTCAGTGAAAGATCCTTCTTCAAATTAAAAACGTAGACACTGATTGAGAAAAACACCCAATATGGACTTCTGGCTTTCATATACACATAGATGTGCACATCTATCCTGCATTCCAATCTGCAAACACAAACACATGCATACACACACATACACACATGGACACACACAGCCACTAGAGAGAGGAGGGAGAAGGAAGAAGGGAAGATGGGAGTGAGGGAAGGAGGAAGGAAGAGAGGGAGAGAGAAAGAAAACACCTACTTTGGAACTAATATATTTGATAAACATATTAAAAGTTGAATGTGAAGAACATGAAGAAGCATGTTGGGAAGGCGAGGGTCAAGGATCTGGTAATACGTTATAACATATCCTAGGGCTGATATTCATCCTCTGAGGAAAGAACCTGGTCAAAGTATGTTACATAAAAATTTTAAAAGGTGAATTTGAGTTGCCTTCACTTCATCGTAAACTGACAAGTTGAATATTTCTCAGATGCCCAAGGAATCACAGATTTAAGTTCGAATCCTAAACAAGGGCAAGGAGGAGCTCGAAATCCCTCATGGAAGTGAAGGGAAGAGGATGTTGTAGACCCAGAGGCCAGGCATGGGCACACACAGCTAGAAGAATGAACAAGCATATCAGAGCCTGTTCTCCGCATCTTCTCTAGAACAATGACACAGCTAACCAGCTTCCACCTCCTTTCTCTTTTGGATGTACTTTTAAAGATACGCAGTGGAGCTCCGGATACTGAACAAAGGAAGATCTCACAGAAAATCAAGGGGCCTCATCAGCTCTACTTGACTTTGTTTTTCAAACTTCATGAAGACCAGCAGGGATTGGAAGGATCACTTTCACTATCAACAAAACAAAACAAAACAAAACAAAACAATAATTTAAAACCTCCCATTTTAAAATACATGATAAAGTTTTTCCAAATATCTGCAGAGAGGGCCCTGGCTACTGTCCATCCTCAGTTCAGCCTCTGCCTGCAGAATCTGAGACCTTCACAAATGTAAATTCAATTTGCTACCTTCTGTATGAAAAAAGACTGACTTTCTAAGCCCCAGGATGAGAGTGACATGGAACACAAGATTGTGTGGCACTTTAAAGAACTTTCCTTTTATTAGCCCCTCCATAATAACATTAACTTGGATGGAAAATTCAAACTAATTCCTTCCCTAGAGGCCCCTGGAATAATAGTTGTAGAAATCTGTGAAAGGGGGATAAATACAATTCAATAATTATATTGATAAATAAAATGAAAACCAACTAATTGTGTCATTCACTCAGATGCTGGGCTCGGCTGTTGCTGGCTCTCTGCTCTGCTGCCTACTAAACTTTTCCTGTCACACTTCAATAAATTTAATTGTGCAGAATAAATGAGCTAATTTTTGAAGTCGCAGGCTCTGTTTGCAAGATAAGAGTGGTGATTTATTGACCTCTCCCAGCTCTGCAGAAGCCTCACCCTCCTTCTGCTGACACATCAGCAGGCAGCATCCATGGCCATTTCTCTCCTCCCCATGGTCCCTCCCCCACTGCTCCTGCTGAGATCTGTCATTGCCTTCTCTCTTCCTTCTTCCTCCTTGAAATCAAGGACTGCACATCCCAACACGCCGGTGGGCCCCAATGCCTGTTGGCTGCACAAAGAGGTCTGTGGTATCCGTAGGGTTCTTTAGGGGCTGGTTAATGTTTCATTTTGGCAGCTGTCGGAACCCGTGACTGAATTGAAGCCCTAGGTTGTGAACTCACACCTTGCTATGAGGTGACACCCAGTTCCTCTGTAGCTGTGGCAGAGATAATGGAAACAATAACTCCCATTCTTGGGCTCAGAACAGATTCTTGCAACAGGTACCTGGATGTCATGATAGATCAAACATCATTTCTAAAAGCAAGACCATTTCCTGGATGCTGGCTGACATATGACAGCTTTAAATATGGTCATTCAAAATGTCAAGAATTATGCACATAAGCAAAATAGGATCTGCTTGAAGTCCGATAGGTTTGGGCCTAAATAGCTTTTACATGTAATTTCTCTGGCATGATATGTCCTTCGTATTAATGATAAGTTATTTCTCATATCAGCCCCAAGGGCTTTCTTTCATTCATCTCTTTGTCTGAGACAGGATCTCAATGTGTAGTCCTGCAGGCATGAAACTTGCTATGTAGACCAGGCCAGTCCCAAGTTTACTATAGCCTTTCTGCCTCAGGCCTCCCAGAGCCCAGATTACAAATATACACAGCATGCCTGGCTTATATTTTTAATGTTAACACAAAGCTCGAAGTCTAAAGTTGTTTGATAAATAATAAACAAATACATGAATTAAAAGGATGAATTGTATTTGCTTTCGAACTATCACATTAAAGGACTTCACACACACACACACACACACACACACACACACACACACACACACACTCTAGCCTGTTATGTGATGATTTGGAAAATGCACTGTTTTATGCCAAATTGTGGCATACTAATCCCTGTGTAGTGGGGTCAAATAAGGATGTAAAACAGTTCCCTAGAGGAAGAATAGAAATCTAATTCCTTGTAGTTAGCAAGTCTTGTAAGTCGTCACTCCGCATCTACATGTTGTCTGAATTTGTACACAAAGAAAGTGCAGCCCGTGGTACACCATAGGCTCCTCCTACTGAAGGCCTCTGCCCTGATCTCTCAAGGATGTGTCAATCATTCTGGCAGGCCCTGGCGACTCTCTCCTTGGGTCAAGGGTAGCAGTAGCATTAACAATTCTGGGACTCAAAGTTTCAACTCTCTGATTTGAAGAAGCTGGAGTTGTACATCTGCAGCTAGACAAAGGGTTCAGCAGTGTACGTTGTGTGTGTGTATGTGTGTGAGTGTGTATGTTGTGTGTGTGAGTGTGTATGTTTTGTGTGTGTGGGTGTATGGGTGGGTGGGTGTGAGTGTGTATGTTGTGTGTGTGAGTGTGTATGTTGTGTGTGTGAGTGTGTATGTTGTGTGAGTGTGTATGTTTTGTGTGTGTGGGTGTGTGTGTGAGTGGGTGTGAGTGTGTATGTGGTGTGTGTGTTGGTGTGAGTGAAAATTTGCTGATTCTCTCTGGTGTGAAAAAGGTGTATGCCTCTTTAACTTTCTGTTTCTTTCTTGGTCTTTATATTTTCATCTCACTAACTTTTTTCTTCCTTATATTTCAGAGCTTTGTGCCACTCAACTGCTTCTATTTTTTCACCACACTTGTACGATCTCTCTGATAAGGCAAAGTGAGGTGAAGTGAGACTGCAGGACTCTTTATAGAATCCTAACCTAAGAGCATTATCCTGAAGCTCATGGGGACCTGTCCTAAGGAGTCCCCAGGTCTCTGCTTGAAGGAAGTCACAGAGCCAAGGGAAATCGGGTTAGAACTGCTTGCAGGGCAGAAGACAGGAGGGCTTCCATACAATGGATGCTTTGGCCTCGCTGTCACAATATCGTTCATTTGTGTTTAACAGCTTTTAAAAATAGCCAGTAAATCTGGATGTGCAGAAGCTGACAATGGAGGATCTGGGGTGTTAGGCTAACCTGGGCTATATAGCATTACCCCATCTCAACAAGCAAGCAAGCCAGAAAACAAACAAAAATAAACAAAAAACGAATTAGAGTAAAAAAGCAGTGAAGGGTATTGCTGTAGCTCATTGGTAGAACATTTACATAGAACCTATGGTTTCTTAGGCCACACACACACACACACACACACACACACACATACACACACATACACACACACACATACACACATATACACACATACACATACACACACACACATATACACACACACACATACACATACACACACACATACACACACATACACACACACACACACACACACACACACAGAGAGAGAGAGAAAGAGAGAGATTAAAAAAGGGAATTAGATTTTCATAAACCTGATATATTAGCAGAGGGCAGATACAGTGCCTCTTACTACCAACAATGAATCGTTTTCTTCAAGAAAGACACCCACTTGCTAGACCAGGAAGGACCACTGGGCTTTGCACTACACCTTCCCTCCTCTCTGCCAAAGTGTTTATTGACTCTCTAGCTAAAACCACTTGCACTCCCAGACTCTGTCCTCTTGTGGGAAAAAAAATAGCAATTACTGTTTGTTTCTCAGAGGGACACAGAGAGGGATTACCACAGGAAATCCACGGAAGATGAGCTTGAGCCAGAGAGAAGCAGGAAACCCACTGAGCCAGCAGCTCTCTGGAACCTGGCACCGAGGAGGGCATAAGACACTAAGTACCCCAGAGCCCCCTTGTGAAAGGAGGGATTTGGCACCCATTCTTCTAAACCCGCCCTCAGCCAGGAGTGCCTGGGAATTCTGTGTGGTTGCCTATGACGGTGACACTGATTTGTATCTGGGCTTGAACCGTAATGAAAACATGGGCTGAACTCATTACACTCGGAGAGGAATGCTGCCAAATTTCACAGGATGAAATTCCAGCAGGGCATAAGGTTTTACAGGGCTGCAGTAGGGATAGCTCATAGAAAGTTTTCCAGCTCATAAAACATTTTCAAAACACGCTTGGCCCTTTAAAGTTAAGGGGACATTATCATTTCTATCTATGACATCTCTGCAAACAGAACTCAAATCCTCTTTGTGCCGATTACACAGGGTACAGATGAAGTGGAGGGAACTTGGACTACGCATCACCTCCATGAATAGGTTCCCTTCAGGCAGGATTAGGTGAGAAATGACATCAGAAAATTGCATGTCTGTGTACTGCTGCCAGCTCCATATGTCCGTCTTGTTTTCACAGGTATTTAACTCAACAAATATTATTGAGTCCCTATGAGGCGTGGAGGACTGCTGGAGTGGGCAGGGTACAGGGTCAATCAGCTAAGTCTATTGTCTTGGTCCATACACACTAGAAGGAGATAAAAGTAGAACCAATAAACAGAAGACAGATTTAAATCGGCCGTGGGGTAATTGTGGCTATTCAAGAAGCGGGTAGAGGGTGAGACACTTTAGATAGTATGTTGAGGGAAATCTTCTCTGAGGGGTCACATTTGAACTGGAGGCTGAGTGAAATAGTCTGTATGTTGAGTCTAGAATAACAATATGTAGTAATAATATATTATACTATAATAATATACTATTAATAATATATTATGTTATTATATATTATAGTACACTATTATATACTATAATAATATATTATACTATTAATAATATATGATATATATGTATGTGTGTACATATTATATATTTTATATACATATGTGTGTATATTCATATATATATTTGTATATATATATGTATATATATATAGGCAGGGAAGTGTCTGATCTGTAGAGGTCTGGGTTTTTTTGGTTTTTTTTGTTTTTGTTTTTTTTTCAAAAAATCACAAGGCATGGTCCTTTCTTTTGTCCCAGCTTGGCACTATTTCTGGTTATGTGAGCAGAGCTCTGAATGCTTGTCTGGGGTTTTCTGGTGGCAAGATGCAGAACCCATGGATGTTCTGTAATCTCTGGGTTGACCTCTTTTTATATGCTGGCAAGAAGCCACAGTAGCAGAATGGACATATGAAATCACAGGAATCTTGTACATTTCAGCCTGGGTGTAAAATTGCAGAGAAAAGCAGGAGTCGGGAAAAAAAAAGAGATCAAATTAGTAAGGCACAGTCGTGTGTGTGTGTGTGTGTGTGTGTGTGTGTTTGTGGGGTGTGTGTGTTTCTGTAGTATGTGGTGTGTGTCTGTGTCTGTGTATATGTGTGTGTTTGTGTGTGTGTCTTTGTGTACTTGTGGTGTGTATGAGTTGTATGTATGTAGTCTGTGTGTATATATATGTGTGTTTGTGGTGTGTGTGTATATGTGTTTTTGTGTGTATATGTGTGTGTTTGTGGTGTGTACCGTGTGTGTGTATATGTGTGTGTTTGTGGTGTGTGTATATGTGTATGTGTTTGTGTATGTGTGTATGGTGTGTGTTTGTGGTGTGTGTCTTTGTGTATGTGTGATGTTTGTGTCTGTGTGTGGTGTTTGTGTCTGTATGTATGTGTGTGTTTGTGGAGTGTGTGTGGTATGTGTCTGTATGTATGCATATGTCTTTGTGTATGCAGGTGTCATTGCGTGTGTGTGTGGTGTGTGTGTCTGTATGTATATGTGTGCTTGTGTGTGTGTGTGTGTGATGTGGGGGGCAATGGGAAGTGTGCTTGTGTATGATGTATGTGTAGGTATATGGATATGTGTAGGTATGTTGGGAGATTAGTATGTGTGCACATGCATGCTTTATCTTGGAGACAAGAGTTCAACTTGCTGTGCCATCCTCAGGTGCTCTCCATCCTATTTTCTGAGACAGAGTTTATCACTGAACCTTTAAGTTGCCCATTTTTATGGCTTTGTTGAGAGTGAATAATCCCTCCAGTTCCCTCTCATTTTCTCTCAGCAGATGCAATAAGACTTGTTAAAATGTTTCTGCCTTCTGTGTGTGCAAACTCCACATCAGCAGGTTGGGAAACATCTTTATGTGTGTATAGCAATGGCGTTTAGCTTGGCCAGCATCAACACACACACTGCAAATTTCATATGTACAACATTTGCACAGAATGAAACTAAGCATGAGTGCACATCGCTCCAAGCTCTTCATGGTGTGGAAACTGCAACTTTAAAAAACCCAGTACTATGATAACTACTGATTTTTATCCCCAAATTACTAATTAAATAGCAAGGTCATGCTATACTGTTAAGAGATTTCTGAATCCTGAAAGTATTACTTATCTAAACAATAATGAAGGTTCTCATTTCTTTTCATTTGATGAGATTTGCTATGTAGCTCAGCTCACCTTGAACTATGCATCCCCCTGTCTCATCCCCACTTCAGATTTTTGCCCTGTGCCTGCTAATGATTCTCGTTTGTTCTCCCTTTCCCCCTCTGTTCTTCTCCCTCTCTCCCTCTCTCCCTCTCTCTCTCTTTCTCTCTAATATAGAGCCTCACAAGGTAGCCCAGGCTGGCCTGGATATTATGACTCTACTGTCTCAGCTTCATATTGCTGACATACATGCATGCACCACCAAACCAAGAAATCATTCTCATTTGCAGGAAGAGACTTGGTAGGAAATGTGATTTCTATTAATATGCATATGTGTGCATGTATAATATACCAGTGCTCTACGTTCCTTCTGTTGCTATGATAAAACATTCCTATAAAAAGCAGATTGGGGAAGAAAGTGGTGATTTCATCTTTTTCTTCCTAGCAGAATCCATCACAGAGGGCCTCAAAGTGGAAGCCTGAGCTAGAAATCATGGAAGAATGCTGGATCACTCTGGCTGGCTTGCTCATCGGCTTGGCTAGTTTTCTTACATAGCCAGGGACTGCTTGCCTAAGGATGGTGCTGCCCCCAGTAGGTCGATCCTTCTGTATGAATTAATAATCAAGACAATTCCCTACAGACATTTCCATACATCAGTCTGATCTAGGCGATTCCAAAACAGGCTTGTCTTCCCACATGGCTCTAGACTGTGCCAAGTTCAGCAATGGGACAACTAGTTTCTGTCCCCATCTTCCCTCCTGTTTTAAGCCTACAGATAAACTCAGCTACACTCTTGAAGTGGAGGAGACATAGGGCTGGAAGGTAAGTGGAGTTAACATCTGAATAAGAGCTCACCTTTGATATCCAGGATGGTTGGATTTTAATCCTAGATTTTCCAGGTCTCAACTTTTATCAATGGTTCTCAAATTCTCTAAACTTCAGTTTCACTTTCTGAAAAAGGAGGTCACCATGCTTGGTTATTCGTGTGTTATGTATGTAGTGTTTAGCTAAGCAGCTAATACTAAATCAACCTTCTCAGAAAATCTTTCACATAGTTTCCAACTAACACTAAAGAACATTATAGATGTATGAGGATTGCTCTTGAGCAATCAACATGGTCTTTACAGTGCTGACCACATGTACCCTAGGAGCATCGAATACAAGCTGATCTTAAATTCAATTTCAATTGATTGATTGATTGATATCAGGTCTTATATAGCTTGAGCTGGCTCAAACTCACTCTTGATAGGCTAGCTTTGGATTTCTAATCCTCTTGCCTCTACTCTTCATCTGCTAGAATTAAGGGTGTGTACCCCCTCACTCAGTGAGAATCCTTTCAGCAATGAACATGATGATCAGCTTCCTTTCTGAGAGACTAGTGTCTTCCATGAATCTGGCACCCTTCGTAACAACTGACAGGGGCCTTGTTTCCAGTATCTCACCAAAACAGTGGTAAATTCTAATGCACTTTTTGGAAGCAGGGGGAAGGTAGAAATGGCCATGAATCCAGCAATAGTAAATCCACTTAGAATTATGCAATGCCATCTAACTGATGAGAACACCACTCTTCATGTTGAAAGTACAAAACTAGCCTCTGAGTTAACTAAAAGGGTAAGGTCAAACAAGAATGATTTCCCAATGCAAGACGAAGGGTTGATCTGTGTAGATTGACCTAGAATTAAGATAAAACTCTAAATTCTTGTTTAGTTGAATCCTAGAAAGAGAAAGAGTAGTCATTTTAGGGGTAGATGAGCTAGAGGTAGTCAGTAATTTGATCTAATTAAAAAACTCCAAATAACCTTTATGGATGGCCCATATACGCTCTCCAGAAATAAAATCCATGGGAGTTGAGATAAAATGTGTCTGAGGGTTCCTGTCCCTGCATACATGTAGGTAAAAATATAATTTAATGAGATGATTCTTTGTGTTGGAAATATTTTTGACTAGAGTTAAGAAGATTTAAAAAACAAAACAAAACAAAACTTAAGAGTGACCACAGTGGCATTTTTTTTTCAGAAATCTGACCTTTTAAGTTCTAATAATTAACAATACTTTATTCTCAGTGGATTCATGTGGAAAAATTCTATTTTCATCTCTAAAGCTGATAATTATGCCAAACCATCATAATGATTTATTCAATGCTTAACATGCAGTATAGATCCATGCAGGCACTTTCACCCATGCTATTTAATTTAATACTGTTAACCATCCAAGGACATACCATGCTTGCCCCTGTTTTGTATATAGGAGGGAAAAAAGGTTCAGAAGGCCTGCAAATAATTAACTACTTCATTCTATATTGTATAAGAAGATTAAAACCCTGCATTTGAACCAACACCTACTAAGTCCAGGTTTCTTATTCAATATGCTTTCTTAATAAGAATGCACAGGCATAGTTTAACATTCAGGGAGCTCTCACAGTCACAGTTTAGCACAAATGGCTGCCAAAGAGATCAATGTTAATGAGTGAAATCTTTAAGAGTTGTTTGTTCTATCTTTAAGAACTATTGCTCAGTGTGATGGTCTCTGAATAGGTGTGGCCCAGGGAGTATACTCTTAGGATGTGTGGCTTTGTTGAAGGAAGTGTGTCACAGTAGGTGTGGGCTTTAAGACCCTCATCCTAGCTGCCTGGAAGCCAGTATTCTGCTAGCAGCCTTCAGATGAAGATGTAGAACTCTCAGCTCCTCCTGCACCATGCCTGCCTGGATGCTGCCATGCTCCTACCTTGATGACAATGGACTGAACCTCTGATCCTGTAAGCCAGCCCCAATTAAATGTTGTCCTTCATAAGACTTGCATTGGTCATGGTGTCTGTTCACAGCAATGAAAACCCTAAGACCCTCAGTAAAAATTTTTTGAATAAAGATTAAAAATAACATTTTATCCATTACCATAATCTCCAAAACTGAACAATATATTAAACCTGAATATGTAATAGGTGCTCAAGATTAGTCCCTAAATGGAGTCTTACTGCTTCTTATGTCCAATTCTTTTCATCTCTTGACCATGAATTCCAAGGACAAGACAGAATAAACAGTTTACAAGGCTAAGCAGAGTTCTTTGCCCAAAACAATATTAAGAGTTCCAAGCCAGCATCCACATAGCCTTAAGCCAAAGATAGAGCCTGTGTGAGTAGTGTACCCTATGTATGTGAATAGCGGACACATCCAGAGAGATGCCTCACTTTACAAAGATGGATTTTCAATAAGACATACTCAACACAAAAATTAGAAAACAGTATCCACACAAATTAGAAATTCCCCCCCCCACAGAGAGATAAAGAGAAAGACAGAGACAGAGAGACAGAGGCAGAGAGAGATGGAAAGTGAGCACTTAGGATGAAATGTAGACCAACTTGACTTTGCAATCAGACTCAATTGTTATAGAAGGAAATAGCAAGGACTCTCCTCTTTCCATCCATAAATGCCTTATTGAGCACACCATTTTCTTTTATTAACCCTCTTCTCCTTACAGGTCCTCCCATCTTCATCCAGGAAACATCCCTGCATTGATCCCCATTGTGTCTAGAACTTCACTTGTTAAGATTTTACAGTAATGGTTCTTGAGTCATCTTTTTAATGGGAAATCCTCTAGATTTGCAGATTAGAGCTGATGCCTGTCTTGTTCATTGTCACTTACCTGGTACCATACCCATTGTAATAGGGTCCCAATAAATATATCAATGATTAAAATGTTTAATGATAGAAAGAAAAATGGAAGAAAAGTAGTAAAAATAACAACAACAAAAAATTACGACAGTCAACAAAAGTAGAATGCTTCTATTCATAAAATTGTAAAGGGACAAGTGATGAATGCTAAGTTCTTTCCTTGTGAACTTTTCTAGTGATGGTCATACTGTCTGAACACACACATCTTACTTTCTTGTTCTTTTGGATTTTTGTTTTGCCCCAGGGAATTCCTTCTGCAATAACTAAATTCAGTGAAGAAAGTGAGAGGTCTACAAAGTTTGCCAGCCAATTCTGCCCATTGAAGTGTCCCTACTGTGCTACTTGTGATGGTCTCAAAGACAAACTTGGATCAGTGAGAGCTAGCATTACAGGCACTCTCTCACATACGAAGACATGATTAGCATAGCTCTTGCATATAACTCATAGGAGAGACAAATAAAATGAAGCTTGCCTTTAAAATATGAAATAGATGCTGCTGAACTGTACACAAAGGGATCTCACAGAGCCGGGGTACCTCAAAAGCTACCACTCTACGCAGAAGTCTGAAGTAGATTATTATTTTTTCCTTCTATTCCCCACCCTTTGGGTCCAATGCCAACTAATGCTGGAGAATTAAAAATATACGAGGTGCACAGTAACTCCCTTCTTTGGCTCTTCCTACCATGTATACAAATCGGAGTGATAAAAAGCTCAATTCACTCAGCAGAGAACTGGCTTCTGTCTGACGGAATTTCACTGTAAGCTCTCACAGAGGGAGCAATTGGAGCCATTCTATCTCCTATCCTTCTCTGTGGGAGATGGAACCTTGGGAATGGAGGAGGAGAGCAAAGAGCACTCAAGGATGTGTCTGTTGGTGGCTATGTCTGCAGGCATCCCAAGCACACGAGGCTATGATTGCAGCCATGCAATCAGAAAGTCCGTTTTTCTCTTCAAAGCCCTCTCTATTCTAAGGTCACCTGCCACTCAAGAGCCAGGCTGGCAAATTAAATTCCTTCTAGTCGGTTTTCACAGAGGTGAGAAAAAGTCTTCTCAGTAGAAGTATTTGCCACTGTCTCTGCTCTTCCCAGAACCAGGCTGTTGGACACTCAAGAGCGAGCCAAGTTCAGAATAGTAATGGTGATAGTAATAGTAGTAGTAGTAGTAGTAGTAGTAGTAGTAGTAGTAGTAGTAATAGTTGTTGTTGCTGCTGCTGCTGTTTGCTTGTTCTTCATGTTTACCTATATCTGGACTTTAGTTCATGATTGTTGGAATTAATTTTAGGTCCTGTATGTTAAATCAAGCTAATTTCCATAGCTACCCCGATATATACAGCTTCATGTTTCTTCCCCACAAAAGAACTTTTCCATAGTATGATTGTGACCCTGAATCCTCCCCAGATCTTCCCCTTACCACGTTTATTACCACTAAGACTTAAAGTTGGAGTTCTTCAAAAATATTCTTGCTCCTTTTGGAACTATTGGCCTTGCAACCATTGCTCATTCTCTAGTTACCAGGCATGGTGATTACTAGCATACCCTTGTCTGGATCAAGATGAAAATTTAAATCTATCTTATAAGATGAAGAAAAACAATCCAAGTTAGTTGAAATCAGGGTTTCTCTGACAAGAGTTTGTGCAGCTAACTGTAAAAGTTTGAAGATTTTGCCATGCATTATAATTTTCTAGGTGAATACATTATAGATTCGTATCTATAAATTCAAATATCTACTCAAGCATATTGGAAGCTTAGATATGGAGTGAGTATCTAAGAAATAATTGTTATTTATGATTTTTAGAAGTAGGAGACAGGCTGACTTTAAGAAGGTGAAAAAGTGAGAGTAATAGAAAAGAAAGTAAAGGAAGAGAAAAGAAGAGGAGAGATGGAGAGAGATGCAGGGAGGGAGGGAGGGAGGAAGGGAAGAAGAGAGGGAGAGGTGGGGGTGGAGAAAGAGATAGAGGAGAGGGAAAAAGAGAGGAAGAGGGAGAGGGAGAGGGAGGGAGAGAGAGTCCACAGGACCAATGGTACATTTTTATAAATATACTTTAATCACTTTACATCCCCATCACTTTTCCCCCACACAGTTCCTCATTGATTCCTGAGAGCCTCCCCTATCCCAGGTCTCTGGCATGTCCTCAAGATGCTTCCAACCCCTATACTGCAGATTTCCATTCATTTTCCTGGCCCTCTGGCCCTTTCTTCTGTATCTTCCCATACCTGATCCCCAAACCCACCCCCATCCTGTCCCCTCTCCTACCCAGTTCTCTCTTTCTATCTGCCTGACTACTTTATCCCCCTTCTAAGTGATATTCAAGCATCTTCACTTGGACCTTCCTTCTTGTTTAGCTTCTTTGGGTCTGTGGAATATAGCATGGCTTTCCTGTATTTTATGGCTAATATCTACTTATGAGTATGTGCCATGTATGTCCTTTTGGGTCTAGGTTTACCTCACTCAGGATAGTCTCAAGTTCTATCCATTTGCAATTTGTTGTTGGCCTCCAAGAGAAATTTAGATTGGATTAACAGGATGATAATCTGTGCACAGCTATGTCTCCTGTGTTCCAGCAAGGCACACATCCTGGTGCTTTCTGTCCTATCCTGCACTCAGTCTCAGTAGGTACTGAAGGGGAAGAGCATGTGTGTGTGTGTGTATGTGTGTGTGTGTGTGTGTGTGTGTGTGTGCATGTACCCGTATTTGTGTATGTGTGGTGGGGTATTATGGCTTCTGTCTAACCTCAATCCCATTTGGGCCAAGTCTTAAAATTAAATGAGCTTCATAAGAATAGCATCATGGCCAAACCCACAGACTTAAGAATCAAATAGTTTGCCTTCAAACCTTGACTTTGCTACTATTATCTCTATGACCCAGATGGATTCGATCTTTTGGTACGTGAATTTCCTTATTGTGTAATGAGGACAGCATTCGCCCTGTGATGTTACTATGAACATTAAGTAAGTTGAAAATGCTAGAAGTTATTGGGAGAGGGACTGTCATCTGAGACACTCAGAGCAATAGCCAAAGGTTGGTAATGTTATACATAGATGACATACTTATAAAATTAACTGAAGGGCAGAGATTCCCTAAAATGACACTATTTAACTAATAGAGTGAATTGATGCCAACAAGATGGTATTTAAGATGGAAACATCTGAATCTTCACCCTGTAAAGTTAGCAGGATTATATTTAACTTTCTCCTCAAAATACACCACTTATTCTCTAGTCCTTCAACACCAACTGGATGCCAAGCACTCCACTAAGTGCTCTGTAAGGGAAAAAGTGGGCAGAAGAAGAAATTCAATTACAGTCTGCTCAGTGGTACCAGTGGGCACCAAAGCAAGCAATCCATTCTCCTAAGCAGCCATGTTTTGAGCACACCATTCAATTCTAACTGCGAAGAAGAGTGTTAGAGACGTTGGCAAACTGCCAAATGACCAAAGTACCTCCCTCAGGGTACTGAGAGGCCTGAACTCTTATGTGTAAGAAAGCATGGAGGAATGGGGACACATGGTTTGAAAATGAGAGGGGTGGGAAGGCAAGCGATGGCTTTACTGGAATATTCTGTTTATGGCTGTGCACTGACTACCGTGACGTTATGTTCTAGCTCACTTTCTGTGTGTCCCTACTGGGACTCTACCAATAGGTTTCTGTCATTTTAAGAACTGTGTTGAGGAGGTTAGATTCTACTTACTTCTGCATCAAGTTTTGTATTTGCATATTATTTTAGTGTTATTTGTATTGATTACTGCTCAGAAGAAGGGCTATGGTCTCAAGAAGCCAAAGTGTGAGAAAGGCAGCAGAAGGATCAGGGACTGACCACAAAGAAAACTAAAATCAGGGTTTTGGTCTCTGCCCTTCCCCTTCCTCCTACTCCTCCCCTCCCTTCCCTCTCCCCCTCCGTTTCCCTTTTCCACCTCCAATCTCTCTCTTTCTCCCCTCCCCCTTCCTTCTCTCTCTCTCTCTCTCTCTCTCTCTCTCTCTCTCTCTCTCTCTCTCTCTCTCTCTCACACACACACACACACACTGGACTAGGTTTCATATTCTATCTTCTTTTATGTGACATGTTTCACTGGCATATCAACTCTCAAGCTCAACAGACAGAGAGGAGAGGAGGCAAAACAGTCTTGGAAAGGACATTACCTTTCCAAGTTTGGGTTGTGAACAAGAAGAGAAATAAGGTGAGAAGAAGTAAATTACCAAACAGTACAAACTGCTGTCAGCCACTGACAGGCACACAGAAGGAAGTCTCATGAAGCTGCGTGTCCGATCAGCAGAGGGATTTAGTTAGTAGGTGGGATGCTGTACAGAAGGATTTGTGATTGGTTAACAACTGCTCCAGAAAGGCTTTGACTTTCCCTGTTGTACTATGATGCATTATTTACTTAAAATTTCTTTATTGTGCTGGGCATAGTGACACATTCCTTTAATCCCAGTACTTGAGAGCAGATGCAAGCAGATCTCTGTGTGTTTGAGGCCATCTTGGTCCAGAAGAGCCATAGTTTTGTTACACAGAGAAGAACTGTTTCAAAACACACACATACACACACACACCAAAACAAAAACAAATGTAATAAACAAAAACCCCTTTATTGCTTTATATAATGAATTTCAAAGGATATAAGTTCTATATACTAGAAGTTAAATAATTACCTTTTTATATCTATATTATATTCTATGTTTCTATCAACTATCTATCTATCTATCTATCTATCTATCTATCTATCTATCCATCCATCATTTATTTGTGCATGTGCATGAAACTGCGCATGTATATGGCACTGCGCATGTGTGAAGGTCAGAATATAATTCTCGTGGAGGTCTGTCCTCTCCTTCTACCATGTAAGTGTCTGGCATCAAATTCAGGTCTCCAGATTTATCATCAAGACTTTCTACCCTTTGGCTATTTTGGACTGGTCACCATTTTAAAAAATGACTTTGCTTTGGCTGAGCATGTGGCTAATGTCTATAATCCAAACACTGGGAAAACTGAGACAGGAGGATCACCATGAATTGGAGGTTAGTCTGCACAAACTAGTGAGCTTTCCATTTGACTACGGGATTGCTATAAAAGTGCTTAAACTACCCAATAAAGCCAATCACATTTTTAAACAGGGAGCTCTAGAACCATGCTGTGTTCTGGAGTTCTGTGATTCCATAAGCCAATCATGGCAAAGCAGACTCTTTGTTTCTGTGGCATTAAGTATTAATCAAATCACTCAAAAGTCTCAGGGACTATCCTCAGTACAACCGGTGTTCTGAGCTAGGAGGCTAGAGTCAGGAAATAAAAAAAAATGTAACTGAAGTGTTGATAAGAACTCTCCCCAAACTTTCTCTAGCCTCTTTGTAAAGATCATAGGGGTTAGAAAGATGGCTCAGTAGTTAAGAGCACTTACTGCTCTTCCTTCCAGAGGACCTGAGAGGGTACCAATACCCATACTAGGAAGCTCATCACCATCTGTCATTCCAGACCAAGAGAATCTGACACCCTCTTCTGGTTTCCATAGACTTCTCTATGCATATGCTGCAATAAGCTCACTAAGACACACATATACACAATCAGTCAATCAATCAACCAATAAATCATTGTTTTAAAAGTCTTTACACAGTGAAGGCTCTTCCCACAGCAAAGTCCTCCAGACTTCATGACTTCTCCAGCAGAAACTTATTTCCTTATAGTTTTACAAGAAGAAATCCAAGATCAAGGCCGGGTGGTGGTGGCGCACGCCTTTAATCCCAGCGCTTGGGAGGCAGAGGCAGGCGGATTTCTGAGTTCGAGGCCAGCCTGGTCTACAGAGTGAGTTCCAGGACAGCCAGGGCTATACAGAGAAACCCTGACTCGAAAAAACAAACAAAAATAAAAACAAAACCAAAAACAAACAAACAAACAAAAAAAGAAATCCGAGATCAAAATGTGGGCAGGGTGTTTAGACAGCCTCTGTCCTCAGCAGCCTTCCCCCTTCATCTTCTGTGCTTTCTCTGTTTATATTTGTTTCCTAATCTCTTCTTGTGAGAATATCAGTCACATTGGATTAAGGCCCAGCATAATGATCTCATTTTTACTTAATTGCTTCTTTGGAGACTCTCTCTCCAAATATAGTCACATTTTCAGGGACTGGGAACTGGATCTTTAGGGGGATACAATTCAGCCCATGGCATAAGCTAACCACTGGTTGCCAACGTAATTTCAACTTTTCTACTTTGCTCTGAGCCCAGTTTTAAACGTCTCATTTTCGTCTCTTGCTCATCATAGCGGATCAGGTTTCAGATCCTCCTGACATCGATATTATTCATCTGCATCCTGTGCATTTTATAGCCAGAGGCCAATCCAAGCCAATTCCCTTTCCCCATTGCTTTCCAAGTGTCTTAGTTGCTTTTATATTATTGTGACAGAACACTGTGGCCCAGGTGACTTAGAAAGGAGGCATTTAATTTGGGGGCTCTAGTTCCAGAATCCAGGATTACCATGGCAGCAGGCAGGCAAGCTGAGAGCTTATGTCTTGATTCACAAGGGAGAGAGAGAGAGAGAGAGAGAGAGAGAGAGAGAGAGAGAGAGAGAGCTAATTGGGAATGACATGAGCTTTTGAAACCTTAAAGCCTAACCCTGGTGACACACCTACATCAAGGTCACACCTCTTAACCATTCCCAAACAGTCCTATCAACTGGGAACCAAGTATTTAAATACACTAGCCTGTGGGGGCATTTTCAATCCAACCACCACATCTAATATAGGAAAAATGTGAATTTCTCACTGAACAATTTGATCTATACTTTTTTTCAATTTCACTCTCACAGGATTCCCAATTGCCACAAGACTTTGAGGTTCCTTGCCACAAGCATTGAGTTTTTGCTTCCTCCCACCCCACCCCACCCCAGGAGGGCTTCCTTGTACCTTTCCCCTATGCATAGGTTGTATACAGTGAGGGCTAATTCCAGTCCTGTTTCCTTTTCTAGACTGGATGCTACCAACGTGCATATTAGAATCCCCTGAAAGTCTCTGCATGGTGTCAGAGCCCGACACCTGTGTTGACTGAGTCCTTCACCGACTGAAGTGTCCTAATTTCTCCAAAATGTGTTATTTTATTGCTCTCAATATTCGTGGCACCAAGAGGCTGAAAGAAGAGCATCATCCTACCCTGGATAAATGAAACGAACTTTGCCTTCCTTGCAAGTTTAGAGTGTTGTTGACAGAGAATTTACTTGACTTTCCAATGTCCAAATAGTGGAGCATTGTTTGAAAACAAACTCATTCCAAACACAAATCACAGGAGCATGCATGGATACACACGTACGTGAACACGTCTAGCTCACACAGCAGTCTCTTCTAGTGTTGCATCTCCGGTGGCCAAAGGAAGCCATGCTCATTTAAAGACTTAGTTTCTGGAAGAAAAAAAAATATCTTGGAAGTAAACTAGGCACATGATTTTCTTACCGCCTTTCTCAGCTTTAGGTTTAAACTGTCAGGAAAGTCTCTAGTCAATTTTCTCTGCCTCTAACTTTGAGTAGCTCCAGTTAAAGATCGGAAAGGAAGCCTCCTTCTGCCCTGAAGGCTTAGCAGCTCCTCAGTGGCTCGCTGGGATGCGGAGGTGAAGAAGTTATTTTAGGGGCCTGTTAGGTCTGCAGAGGAATAAAACGCACTTTCTCCACAACAAGGGCTGCCAGCCATTAACATAGAGAAAGCTCCGGCTTGCATTTTTTAACAGCTGACATTTGTACCTCTTGGAGGAAAATGAAGGACGTCTCCTTGCCTTGTGGTTTAAGTCAGCCTGGAAATCGTTGGGGATGATGGAAAAGCAGGGCTAATTTCCTTTGTTTCCTATTCCACAGATAATGGTGGTCTGTGTGGGGTGTTAAAGGCCAGGCAGCCACGGTGACCCGGAGATGACTTCGTCCTTCGGAGGTTTATCAAAGGCTCCTGTCAATCAAACTCATGCTGGGAGACTGGGGAGTGGCCATCTGGCTGGCTGGTAGGCTGAGGGAAGAGGGGAGAGCTTCGAGGTGGGAATGCTGGGCTGTTAGCAGAGGCAGGTGGAGAGGCCAGGCTCCTGGAGGCACACACAGGATCTCCTAGGAGCATATCTAAGAAAGAACGAACTGAGAAAAAATGCCTGCGTGCAAAGGACAGTCATAAAAAAAGGGAGCCGGACAGAGTCTCAACACTGGAAAGGGGAGAGACGTGCGAGACTGGATGGAGACTTCTATTTAATGTGATCATCTTGAATCGATTTTAAGTGGGGGAGGCTGAATGTCATTCCTGCTGCTAACCAGGCCTAGAAATCTCCAAATTGTTCCCCCGGCTGGGAGGGAAGAAAGGAAGAAAAACGGCTCACAGCAGGGCGCTGATTTCATTTAAAGCCCACTGTTTCTGATCTGAAGTCAGAATTCTTTCACCCCAGCCATGTTGATCACAAGCTCTAACAAGGTATTACCAGAAACTTGTGCATCTGTACCAGGAAACCAGGGGAGGGGCGGGGGGTGTCTTTCCCCCTCATTCTCAGGCAACGCTGCAACTGCTGGTTAACTAGGATGGCTTGGCGGTCACAAGGCAGCGTTCCCAAAGCCTTGAATGGTCCTTCCTGGTTCTCACTCACACCACCCTGGATTGTGAGAAATCCTCCAAGGAGCGGCAGTTTACACAGCTCTGGGAAAGCCCTGCCTTCTCTATTTCAGACACCAACTGTGCAAGGGTGCTTCAGCCCTTCAATAACAGAAGTAGCATACTTTCTCTGCCTACCACACCCCTTTCTCTCCCTCCCTGCCTCCCTCCCTTCCCCCTCCCCCTCCCTCTCCTCCCCTCTCTCCTCTCCCTCCCTCCCTTCCTTCTCTTGACTTTCCTTTCTCTTCTTCCTTCCTTCCCTCCTCCCCTCTCTTCTCCCTTTCCCTCTCCATCTTTCCTTCCTTCCCCTTCTCTTCCTCTTTTTCTCCCCCCCCCTTGTCTCCTTGTCTTTACTTTTGCTCCCTCCTTGTTTGTCTTCCCTCCCCATCTTTGGTAAAGTGTGTCACATACAATGTTCTATTTTGGTCATTTTATAGTGTAAAGAGGCCTGGAGCACGTACCTATTGCCCACCACCATCAGCACCCTCAGTTTTCAGAATCACCCATCACTTCACACTGACACCCAGAGCTGCTCAGTACTAATTTCATTCTGCTCCCCCCTGCCCTTCATGAAAAAAGTCATTCATGATTCGCTTAAGACTGAGGCAGCCAAATGCCTTCAAGATGCATCAGGTCAGAATTCCTTTCTTTTGTTTTTCTTTGTGTGAGGAGAGAGAGGAGTATCACTGTATGTGCTGTCTTCTTGTGAACCCTCATAGCTAAACAGATGTAGGCAAGAGGTAAATGCTGAGTGTGTTTTCCTGTCTACATATTGAAATAAAGTCTCTCACTGAAACTAGGCCACACTGATCCAGCCCGACTGGCTGACCCACAAGTGCCAGTACCTCACTTGTCTCTGCCCCCTGAGCAATGGGTGTTCCAAGCACACTGTATCCACATGTGTCTTTTGTATGAGTGCTGGACATACACAGACAAGTCTACACGCTTGTCCAGAATGTCGCTTTCCTTTAAGAAGGATAGTATCCCATTGCATGAGTTACAAACACGGGTGTTTATTCCCTTGGCACTATGTCTGTAGAAGACTGAGCACTGCTTTCACATAAACTTACGTGGAGCTTAGGATGTGTCCCAGAGCCTTGACATCTGAGAAGAGCATGCTCTACTTCCCGGCCTTCTTCTGCTGAAGCAGAGCCTGACTCACACTGGAAGACTCACTCGGGAAAGCTACCTTTCACATGTGCAAATGCCTTCCCTCTAAAGATGTAGAGAAGAATCTAACCTTCCATCATGGCAGCACCCTCTCTTTATCCTAACACACCTTCTTGTAACTTTCTACTTCTCTGCTGAACCTAGCATGAAATACTCCAGTTCATCCATTTCTTTGGGACTTCCTTTCTGAAGACTCCCTTGCAGAGTGAAATTGATATTATATAAACTTATTATGTGCTCATCTCTGGTAAGTCTACCTTTTGTTTGAAGAGTCACCAATGAGGCTTGAGACAGTTAGAGACAACATACTTGCCTTTCTATACCTTGGCCTGTCCTCACCACTGGCCTATAAATACCAGATGCTTTGTAGAGGTTAATAACAGGAGAGGAACCAGGGTTAGCAGGCTAGCCAACACAAGTCTGTCAGCACACGCCTCATCTCTCTAGATTGAACTGTTGGGTCAGGAGCTTGAGGCTGTGTCTCTCTGTGCCAGGTTTTCTGACTCCCTGGAAGCAGAGGAGGCCTGGATCTCAGTAGAGCACAGAGAAAGAGTAAGAAGACATGTAGCCCATGTCTGGAGTGTATTTTTGTTTAACAGTAGAAATTGCAGGTCTTAATATTGCATATTGTACTATATATAAGATTATCAACATACTACCTCCCCAGTAATGACTTGTCTGAGTTTCCCATTTTCATGCACACACACACGCACACACACATACACACATACACACACACACACACACACACACACACACACACACACAAAGTGTAAATCATTCCAGTAAAGATGAGAAGAACCCAACATTAAACTGTCACCTTAAATCACCCATTACTAGCATCTTGTCACCTTGCCTTTGTATTTCATATCTCATAAGTAGTATCATCTAGCTATTTTTTGTTTGTCATCTGTCTAGCTCCTGCCTCATGTTTTGACCCATTTACAAGCTGTTCACACACTAATCAGTCCTTCCTTTGTTGATACTTTAGTATCTCCTCATAGCCACAGTGCACTTATCACACCTAGACATTGAAACCTTACACCCTGTACTATCTTAATTAGCAATTGATATTCAGTCTTCACTATAACCCCAAGATAAGCGTGCATGTATGTGCATGTTTGTATACACATCATATAAACAAGAATACACATATGTCTAAATATGACCATAGAGCTGTGTAACCCTATTAGAGACTGATCAGGGGTTAAGCTTGGCACGTGGCTGTAATTTCTGCTGAGACTCTCTTAGGTCCCACATCTGGGAGTGACGTGGAAATGTTACTGCAATTGCTGATGTAGAGAAAGAATTTGACTCCTTTAGTTCTCATTGTTCCCACGGCTTCAAACATATTGATGTTGTCATTAGCAGGGATAAAGAGTTGGGGAATTTAGAATGTCTAAAATTTTTGAAATTTTCATGCCTAAATATCTCCTGAGATATTTGGAGAGAGTGAGAAGGGCCAGACATTATTTCCATAACTCAGTCACATGTTGGAGAAACATTCTACTGCTTTTGAATTATTTCTCAAAGAAGGGAGGGAGGACTGTGTTTTGGTTTTTAATATATGGTTAGCTCATTTTAATGTAAATTTAAATGTAATTTTGGATGTCCATCAGTGAAATTTTGTAAAACGCCAAGTTAATATACAAGGGAAATGAATGCTGGGTGTCTAGGTTCTCTGACCCAGACAGTGAAGAAGTCTCTATGGTCTTCATTTTCTAGAACCATACAAGGAACCCAAGGATACACAACACGTTTCATTATTCAGCCAGTGTTCCCAGCTTCACAATCAGTGAGAACAGGCTGTTGAGGTACCTGGATCAGGAGGATTCTATTACCATGGAAGCATGTACTAGATTCGTATATAATACCTTATACAAATTTTAATAGGCCTTAAAGTAGCTTAATGTACACAGAAAAATGGAAAGGAAAATGGAGAGATTCTAGACTGTCTTCCATACATGTAGATTCTATGATTGTCAACAGCATCCACCCAAAGGGTACTCTTTGTTTTTGCTTGTTTGTTTTGTTTAACTTACCCTCTTTTAATTGTTTTGCCTGGATGTAGCTGTGTTGTATACCATGTTCATGCATGCTCATGCATGTTCATGCATGGTGCTTATAGAGGCTAGAAAAGGATGTCAGATCCCCAGATCCAGAGTCATAGATAGTCGTAAGCTACTATGTGGGTACCAATGCTCTTCACTGCTGAGCCATGTCTCCAAGCCTCACCCTAAGGGTGCTGTCATCATAGCTGATGAATTCATTTTGGCATATTCTCATCACACAAGTTTAAAGCTCATTTCCCTGCGTTGTGTATCATACAGGGTCTGGCGAATATATATTGATTGACACTTTATCATACCCTACAGAGTATTTCCATTGCCCTACAATTGCTCTGTGTTCTGCTCATTTATATATTTTAAAAGCCAGACTCATCATTTTGTTAAAAGAGCCACTTGGTCCTGAACAAAGGTCAACTAAAGATTGTTCTTAAAATTACTTGATAGAAGAATAGGAAATTTCAATTTGGCTCTTGAAAGGAAAAGGGTGTGGGACTGGAGCCTTATCTTGCCTGCACCCATGCTACCCAAATCCTTCATCCCCGTGGCTTAGTTAACAATGTTAAGTAGACTTAGAATACTTTTACATAAAGCCTGACATTTCAAAGTTTTATCCTTTTTAAGAACTAGGGAAAAAAGTTTGTTTGTTTTTTTTTCAAATTTAGTTCACCTCTTCAGAGGGGAGGGTATGCTGGGCCAAGTCAGCTAGAATGTTTTGTTTCTCTTAAGTTCCATTACTGTTAAATTTCCTCCATCATGTACCTGAAGTGCCACCTTACAGGTTTTTTTGCGTGTGGTTGTCAGTATTTTAGATGAAAGCCTGTGGACTCGCCCCCTGGTAGCTTTAAAAACACATCAAGTATGGTAACTTTGTAAGACATTGCAGTCGCCGAGAGCAGACTAGTACAAGCGAGGCAAAGCTAAGTGACCATGAGCGAGCAATGGAAACACTTCTCCCTAC
>JADRCD010235472.1:0-34121 GCA_019843815.1 Montemys delectorum
ATAATTTTGTAGATCTAGGAAGCTGAGGACCAGAAAGGTTAAGGTACCATTGCCACCAGCAGCTCTGCAGGAATCTGACCCCTACCTATAGCCACCTCACTGTGCTTCAGAGTTCCGGACATGGGAGAGACAGGGATGAATCTAAGCTCTGTTGGTCACCAGTGTTGTCTGACAAACTTCTGGGAGAGCTGTCATATACAAGTCTGTTCATTCCTGATAGGGAACCCACAACAGAATGAAGTACTGATACCACAAAAGTCCAATTTTTCTTGGGGTTACTTACAAGAGCAGACACTCAAACAGCGGCATCACCAAAGGCCCACCCAGGCATGAGTGACAGCTCCCAAAGCTGGGAACCTGATCATAGCACGCAGGCAGGTGCTTCAGTTGGTCTACACCTCTTCCAGGCAGCTGCTCTGGTCTCAGGAGTCTCTTTTCAAAACTTGGCTTGTCTGAGAGTTTTCTTTGTAGCTTGGCTCTACTTATTCTGGCAAGTTGAGGGCCTAGTGAATCTGGTGTGTTTCAGGGACTTTCTGAAGCCAGTTTGAGTTGTCTATTTTCCTTTTTAAAGAGTTTCCAGGAAGGATGGGATGGAATGTTTCAATCTTGAAACCCTTACACAAAAACTACATACCATGCTTAACTTCCCTAAGCCTCAGTGACTTCATCTGTAAAATGGGACTGTAGTTATAACTGTCAGAATAGTACTGTTAGTTCAACTCAGTGTGGCCTGGTGATAGAAACATGACTACTACTCTTCTGAAGGGAAGAGCAACAATGTCGTCTAGTCCCTTGACCTGGGGCCTGGATCATCTTGTCCCGTACTGTAGCCTCTAACATTGGCATTTCCTGACATGGCAACAATGATGCAGACCTCACTGATGTGACTAGAATCCTGGAGGACCATGACCAAGGTGGCCTGGGGCCACCATGTAGCCTTGGGCTACTTGCAGACCCAAGATAAATAGCAGAGACAGCTATTTGTATGTGAGCTGAGCCCAGTTCAGAACCTAGCAAAAATTCCCAAGTCTGAGTGCTGTTAGCTATGGACAGATGATTTATATTGTCCAGTGCCCTGCAAGAGAGCAAAGCAAAAGCCTCGACGCAGTCCACTTGAGTGTTGCCCCTACACCCCTACAAGGCAGAATGGGATGGCAGGACAGCCAACTGCTGCCCTGGACCCTGATTGTACTGAGGTAAAAAGGGACTCACTCAACCTCTTCCCACTTACTACATCAGTTTTGTCAAGACCTGTGCTGTGAGGCCACAAAGCTCTATGCTTGAAATTCTGCTACCCTTCTGAGGCATCCACCAGCCTTAGGATGGAGTCTACACTGCCTGGGTGGCCAGGTACCCTCCACCCTTAGACAAGTGCTCCAGTTCTCAGTATTTGTGAGTCCGTGACCTCAGTTTTGCAATCCTATTTGCAATCTCCTGAGTGCTGGGAATCAAGTGTGTACCACTGCACTTGAGTAAATTCAAGTCAACATGTAAGGACATTAGACATATTGTCTGGTAGAAGCCTGGTGGCAATGACTTTAGGCCCCACAACTGTGTGTAGATGGCGTTGTCCCTTGCAGTGACAAAGGAAGAGCAGGGTCTGTGGTGAGACAATAGTTGAGATCAGAGGTCTTGAGAGAGTTCACCCAAGCATGCTGGGGACCAATGAAGTTCTTATGTCTTGTGTCCTAAAGGTGCTCTGACTTCTGAAAAAATGGCAAGGATGGAAAAGGGAGTAGTTCATTTGTGTGTGGTCATTGTCTTGTAAATGTCTAGAAATGGACAGATAAACTAAGATGGAGGCTGGTGTGGGGTATTAATGGCAGACTGAAGCAGAGGCAGTTCTTGGAAGAAGGATGCCAACTGAGTTAAAAGTACAGGGTGGGGCCAGGGTGGTGGTACTTACCTTTAATCACACTGTGAGGCCAACCTGGTTTACAGAGTAAGTTCCAGGACAACAGAGACAACAAAGAAAAGCCCTCTTAAAAAAACAAAAAATAAGTTGGGCAGTGGTGGCACATGCCTTTAATTCCTCCACTTGGGAGGCAGAGGCAGGTGGATTTGAGTTTGAGGTCAACCTGGTCTACAGAGTGAGTTCCAGGACAGCCAGGGCTACACAGAGAAACCCTGTCTTGAAAACAAACAAAAATAAATAAAACACAGGATGGGAGATGAGCTGGGTAGGAAGCCCCATTTTGAAGTCAGGAAGAAAGCAGCAAAGGAGTAAGAATAAGCACTTGGCACTGCAGAGGACACGGTCAGGTCTGCTGTCCCAGCAAAGGCACAGGATGATCCTGTGGAGTCAGATAAGTGGGAGGTGGAATGTTGAAAGCTGCCTCAGAGCCTTCTGGAAGTTAAGGGAGCAAATGAGCCAGTAAAGCCAAGCAAGAGCTGGGGATGAAGAGTACAGGTGGAAACACATGGCCAGTGGGCAACTTCGAGGGCATCACAAGTCCCTGCTCCTATCCAGTGAGGGCTGGAAAGAACTAGACATGAGATTGTAGAACAGAAGAGAAGGATGACAGTTTATAAACATTTGGAATTTTATTTAAAAAAAAAAATCACAACCATGAACATTGTTACAATTAGAGGCCCTCTTGGTTCTCCACAATGATACTGAGCATGCTCACAAGGGGTTCCCATAGTTAAGTCTTAAAACAACCATCTTAAAAAGGAAAAAAACCAAAAAACAAAACAACAACAACAACAAAAAACTCAGCACACTACTATTTAACTTGTTTTAATGTTTCTTCACAAATGGTGAAAATACTAAAGTACAGACAAGGAATAATCATAATGTTGTTACCAACATTATAAATATGGAATTATAAATTTAAAACATTTTCTGGTTTAAAAAATAAATCTGGTCGTCAATGCAGCTCTGCAGGTCTCTAGTAGGGCCGGTCTCTGCGTTCCTGACGGTGCTCGCCTCTGCAAAGCAAAGGGACCCTTTGGTCAGAATGAGAAAGGACAGAAAACCCTGTCAGAGCCCCCAGGCGCCCCAGGACTCACTGCAGCAGAGGCTGGGAAGGGGCAGTGCTCTCCCACCACATACTTATCCATTTTCCCTGGTCCTCCACGTCCGCCTCTTCTTCCTCCCATCTGTTCCATTAAAGGTCCAGGAGGCCCCCCAGGACCACCTCGTCTTCCTCCACCAAAGCCACCTCGGTCCATTCCACGGCCACCTCGGAAGCCTCCTCTGTCGCCACCTCTGCCACCTCTGAACATTCCTCCAGGACCACCACGGTCCATGAGTCCACCTCTTCCTCCTCGCATGCCACCAGGGCCACCGCGCCCACGATCACCACCTAAGGCAGGCAGGCACAAGAGTGACAGGTGAGTCAGAGGAGTGAAAGCCAAGACCCTGAGCACATGCTGTGGTAGATCTAATCCTTCTCCTAGAGCAGACACTATTCAATCACCAGGAAGCTGAAGTGCTCCAGAAAACCTGTACCTACCCGGAGGTGGAAAGGGTGGCGGGAGGAAGCCCTCGGGCTTAGGGGCCTTACACTGGTTGCATTCTGTTCTCCAAGCGAAGTTCTGGTTTCCACAGCCCCTGTATAAAGTTGTACCACAACAGAAATCACCAAGAGAACTGAGAATGTGGAGAGAGTCACACCACACTCTACACAATTATGGGTTTCACACACAAAGCATAGGGATCTGCAGACAATCTCAGGCAGTAATGAGCCTCCAGAAGCAATCAGAGTGCTGAGTCCCGCCTCACCTCCCCAGTCCTGTCCCACAGTGAGAATAGGGTGTGATCACTAGCATGCTATCAATCTGCTGGAAGAAGTACATACGGATTGGGACACTGCCAGTCTCCAGCTCGGTGCTGGACATTTCCTCCTCCAGAGGGGTTCCCTCTGGAGCCTCGGGGCCCTCTTGGAGGGAAGCCTCCTCTGTCTCCTCCACGGCCTCCCATGCGACCCATGGGTCCTCCAGGACCTCCTGGGCCACCAGGACCTGCAACAACAAAGAGTCAATCATTTCTCTATAGCAACTGTGTTATGGTACACTCTCTCATAAGCTCACAGTGCTGTCCACGCATACTATTCTTTACGTGTCATTTCATGTAGCATTTTCATATACTGACATTGACATCCAGGCAGAAGTTCCCTAAAACTTCCACTCCCTCTAACCAGTTAACCCATATTATTAACGCAATGCTGGCTTTCACTGGTCTAGTATCCATTTTATATACCCCTTTCTTTGTTTACTATTCAACTAAGTTCCCCAAGGGCAAATATTACTGAAAAAAATAAAACCAACCCAGCCCAACCCTGTTTTAACATATCACCAAAGTAGTTAGAACAAAGCGCCTAATACCTCCACGAAGTGGTGGGGGCATCCCTCTGCCCTCACGAGGTGGCATGCCACCCCGCATGCTGTTCATTGGAGGCTTCTTTCGGGCAAGAGAAACTTTAAGTTTGCTTCCTTGAAAATCTTTCCCTGGAAAAAGATTACAGAACATCAGTGAGCCTCACACCCCAACTCTTTCCTTTCCAAGCGGCCACTTTTCAACAGATTCCACCTTACTGAACTTGACACATCTTGAAGCACGAAACTTGCCCTCTCACAACCTATAGGCTCTTTCATGGTATGACTGGAAATGTATCACAGTTGGTAGGGCTTTTGTAAAATTGGCCAAAGGCTTGGATCAATCCCCTGCACTACATAAAACTGGACACAGCAGCCAGTTAGGCTAGGGCTATAATCTCAACATTTGGGAAGCAGAGGTAGACTGGAGCATCAGGAAGCTCAAAGAAGGTTACTACTAGCTACACATGGAGTTTGAGGTCAGCCTGGACTACATGTGATTGTCTTAAAACAAGCAGAAAGAAAATGAAACAAAACAACACCCAACAACTTCACTGCTGAGGTCAGAACAAAAGATGTTAAATCACATTCCTGTAATTCTAGAATTCTGCAGGACTGTCAGGTTCAAAATCAGCCTGCCCGAATAATGAAACCTTTACTGAAAAACCATCAAAAGCCTAGGGATAAAACTCAGTGTCAGAGTACTTGCACAGCACACAACTCTCATGGTGCCATCCCTGACATGTCTCTTTGGAAGGGTTTTCGGCCCTTACTACGATATGCTCAGAGAAGTGCCTGTAGCTGGGGGCTATGTACTCAAACACACATAAGAACTATCCTGCCGGGCAGTGGTGGCACACTTCTTTAATCCCAGCATTTGGAAGGCAGAGGCAGGTGGATTTCTGACTTTTTGAGGCCAGCCTGGTCTACAGAGAAACCCTGTCTCGAAAAAACAAAAAACAAACAAAAACAATCCTGACCAAGGGCCAGTGTATGTGTGCTTTAACAACAGAAGGGCACACAGTGAGTAACTTCCTCCTGGAGTGGATCTTACTGTTTCAGCTCTCAAATTCCCCCCCTTCTAAAGTCTCTCAGGAAAAGGGAAAAGTACATGCCTCCTGATTCTAGACTCTAAAGAAATAGTTTTAGCACGATACTTTTTTTCTGGGAATGTGACACATGAAACTGTTCTAAGTTCTTAAATGTGCCTGTGTGAGCAGAATTTAGAGTGACAAAGAGCACACCCTACCATCGAACCATTCCACGGCAGCCTTGGCGGTTGGTGGATCTTCATAGGACACTGTGGCATCACCTTTAGGTTTTCCTGTCTCCTTATCCAGGTAGATATGGATCATGGGTTGTCCAGTTCTCTTGTTCATCTATACAAAAGCAACAATTAAGGTGTGACTGTAACATGAGCTTAAAGTTTACAGTAGTAGTTTCCAAGTACCCCAAACTGTCAAAAGATATTCAGTCACACAGACTGTGGTGGTACACACTTTTAATCCCAATGTTCAAAGGACAGATCTATCCCTAGGCCAACCAAGGTCAACACAGTGAGCCCCCCCTCTGCCGCCCAAATGGCAGTCTCATGCCACAGACAGTTTATTAAAGATCAAGTTTTTCCCAGGAGATCAGAATTGTGACTGACTTAGTTCATCAGCTCCACAACAAACAGGTATTTAGGTAAACTTCACACCTTAAGATGTGTTCATTAAAGAGCCAAAAGCAAGCAGTGTAGGCCCTATTCCTGGTCTTGATACCTATGCAGTAGCCCCACATTACGCACTCAAAGAGTCACCAAAGTCAGGCCAGGAGACATAACTATTTTAAAGGAAGTCACTCCTCGGATACACTTTATTGGAAGAGCCCCTATATAGCATGAACAGGATCAAAGTTTGATCCCAGATCTTTAAAAACAGAATAGGAAAACAAAAGCAAATCAAAAAACCCAAAAGCCCCTTCCTTTCTTCAGCTGTGAATACACTACACAAACTCTTGACTCCCTCCAAGAGTTGAAAAGATGGCTTGTTTGTGGTTAGCTTGAATTTAGAAACCACACTGTCCAACAAGCATGCACACGAACAACGTCCAATCTACACTGGCTTATGCATGTAACTAGTAATAGTTGAGTGCTCCTTATAGGGCTCAAAACAAAGTATTTATTTTTTAAAAAATATGTAAGTACACTGTAGCTGACTTCAGACACTCCAGAGAGGGTGTCAGATCTCATTATAGGTGGTTGTGAGCCACCATGTGGTTGCTGGGATTTGAACTCAGACCTTCAGAAGAGCAGTCAGTGCTCTTAGCTGCTGAGCTACCTCTCCAGCCTCCTAGAAAGTATTTTTAAGAAGTGACACAAACACTCATATCCATAAAACAATACTGTTGTGAGGCTTGGTGGCAGGCACTTTATCTTAAGCAGTCTTTGACAGTTAGCATTAAGACTTAAAACAAAGGATTATGGGACTGTGTATGAGCCTTCAGAGACCAAGATGTACGATTCCCTGGAACCTGAGTCACCACTGTGGGCCACCGTGTAGATACTGGAAAATGAACCTGGATCACCCAAAGGAGGAAGTGCTCTTCACTACTGAGCCATCTCTCCAGCACTACTATATTGAAGAAAGCTGGGCATAGTTATAGTTGCTCATGCCTGCAATGCCAGCACTCAGAAGGGTGAGGTAGAAGATCATCACTGGATCCAGGACTGACTGGGCCACAGGGAGCAAACTACCCCATCTCAAAAAACCTAAAATTATACATGTATCAATCTATGTAATTTTAAAAAATTATGACAGGAAAGAATATAGCAAATTAGTCAAACGAATAAGGACATGTCCTTTTTATGTATGTGGATGTTTTATCTGCAAATTTATCTATTTGTACAAAAGAAGGTCATCTGGTCCCATGAGACTACAATTATAGAGTTGTGGAGCCACTATGGGGTGCTGGAACTTGAACTCAGGACTTATGAAAGAGCAGTTAGTACTCTCAGTGGCTGAGCCACTATTTACCCTCAAGGAAATATCTTTTTTTAGAAATATCTACGACAAACAAACAAACAAAAAGATTTCATGTATGCGCTGACTGCTCTTCCAAAGGTACTGAGTTCAAATCCCAGCAACCACATGGTAGCTCACAAACAAACATCCGTACTGAGATCTGATGCCCTCTTCTGGTGTGTCTGAAAACAGCTACAGTGTACTTACATATAAGAAGTAAATAAATCTGTTGGGCGGTGGTGGCACACACCTTTAATCCCAGCACTTGGGAGGCAGAGACAGGTGGATTTCTGAGTTCGAGGCCAGCTTGGTCTACAGAGTGAGTTCCAGGACAGCCAGGGCTACACAGAGAAACCCTGTCTCAAAAAACTAAAAAAGTTTGCATGCATGCATGTATGTGCACATTCGTGCAGTCAGTAGAGGCCAGAAGAGGGCATCAGATTTCCCTGAACTGCCGATGTAGGATGTAGAAGGTTGTATTGAGACCTGAACTTGAGAAGAGCAGCAAGTGCTTTGTAACTGTTGAACCATTTATCCAGCCCCATATGAATAAGGACATGCATTTTAAAATCTCTATTAACTTTTTGTAAGTGAGCACTCTGCCAACATGTGTATCTATATACCACTTATATGTTGGATCTCTTGGAACAAGAGTTACCAATAATTGTGAGCTGTCATGTAGTACTGGGAATTTAATCCAGGTCCTTTGTCAAATCATCCAATGCCCTTAACCCTTATGCCACCTCTCCAGTCCAATAAATCTTTATTAAAAAGTAAGCAAACACTTGATGGCAAATTCCCGACTTAACCACAGCATACCCCAACCGATACTTGAACTAACTATATGTGAAAGCATGCACGAGTCAGTCAGTCTGTCTGTCTCCCCCCCTCCCCCCGACAATCCTCCTCCACCCCCCAATGAAACAAAGCAAAAAAACCAAGTGGCTGAGTGTTGTTGGGACACATTTTTAATCCCAGCACTCAGAAGGCAGAGGCAAGGAGAAGCTGAGTTTCAAGACAGCCAGGGCCACAGAGACAAATCCTGTCTTAAAAGACCAAACAAGTGTTGGAGAAATGGATCAGAGGTTAAGAGTTCTGGCTGCAGCAGGGCAGTGGTGGGGCACACCTTTAAACGCAGCACTTGGGAGGCAGAGGCAGGCGGATTTCTGAGTTTGAGGCAGAAAAATCAGACTTCTTGGGTGTGGAGACTCAGGTAAACCTTTTAACAAAAGGTCACAACAGGCCTGTAAGCAGGGAAAAGGAAACAAGCCAACAACACATGTGTCATCAAACCAAGAGTAGTCAGGTGCGGTACCAATATGTAGACACAGAAGCAAGAAGCAGGTGGATCTCTGTAAGCTCCAGGCCAGCTAGAGCTACACAAGACTCTCAAACAAAACAAAAACAAGACTCTTCAAGCTCCGACTCTTTTCCTTTTTATTCCCTCCCTCAGCGTTGGCATCAATGGCATGCATTATCACCCCTGGCAAAGCCTCAACCCTTATCCTGGGGAATAAATCTATAAGGATTTAAATGCCTCTCTCTATATTACATAATATATTTTAGTGTTTTTGTAAGCATTTAAAGCAATTCCATAATTTGGAAAAAAGCCTCTTTCTTAATATTCAGGGTAATATTAAGAAAAGAAAAACCTACCTTTTTTTCCTCCACACCAAATTTTATTTACTTATTTAATGTATTTTTAAAAGATTTATTTATTTTTATGTATATGAGTACACACTGTAGCTGTATAGATAGTTGTGAGCCTTCATCTGGTTGTTGGGAATTGACTTTAGGACCTCTGCTCCTTCCAGTAGACCCCATTTGCTCAGGCCCAAAGATTTATTATTATAAATAAGTACACTGTAGCTGTCTTCAGACACAGAAGAAGAGGGCATCAGATTTCATTATAGGTGGTTGTAAGTCACCATGTGGTTGCTGGGATTTTAACTCAGGACCCTCAGAAGAGCAGTCAGTGCTCTTACCTGCTGAGCCATCTCAACAGCCCAAGTTTTTTCATCTACAAAAATTAGCTAAATTTGGGTGTGGTAGAGTGAGACTGTAAACAGAGTGTTGGGGGTGGGGAGAGATGAGGCAATTCTCTGCTATATGGTTGAAGCAAGCCAGAATGTATGAAATCTTGTCTCAAAAAATAAACAACAATAACAACCCAACTAACAAGGGGAGGAGCTATTTATGTTTGTAGCCTTAGTGTCTTTGTGCATACTAGCATTACTGGGTCAACAGTCAGGGAACTGTTAGCATAGTCCAAGGATCTTAAATATGTTTTCTGTGGGCTCAATTTCTGTCAGATCACCTGATCATCATCACTCACCTTGACAACCCCACACTGCTTAAAGAAGTCTGCCAGATCATCCAGGGTCACATTGTCATTTAATCCTTGCACATAAATTGCACTGTTGTCAGAGTCTTCATCGGGATCTATAGGAAGGCCTTCCAGAGAAAATGAGATAAAACAGAATTACTGCCCTGAATTAACAGTAGCAGTAATTGTAGCAGCATAGTATAATTACTGCTACTTCTTCTTTTTTCCTCGAGACAGGGTTTCTCTGTGTAGCCCTGGCTGTCCTGGAACTCACTCTGTAGACCAGGCTGGCCTCGAACTCAGAAATCTGCCTGCCTCTGCCTCCCAAGTGCTGGGATTAAAGGCGTGCGCCACCACCTCCTGGCCACTAGCAGCTTCTTATGAGATAGGCTGGCCTTAAACTCCTAATCCTTTCTTTTACCTCCTAGACATGTCCCATCAGACATAGGTAATAATAGGGGCTTCTTAACCCTTACACATCATTATCAAACAGCATCATCACAAAGGCAAGAGAATACCCACCCATTATAAGGGTAGTAAGATGAAGCTTTCAGGTTACTTTAAAACAATTTAAAGAAGTCCCAAACTATCTTTGCCAAGAACGGATCGGAATACTGGTATCAGTCTGCTGAGCTGCTGAACTCTATGATATTTGTTCAAAACAGCATAGTATAAAGTTCAGGAACTTAAAAGTTACCTAGATCAAGATCTGGTCCTTCATCCATGGGTCCTGCCAACCAGGAGAGAGCATATAAAATATTATTAGTGCAAGCCTTGCAAGCTACACACCTTACAGACACACACAGCTATCTACTACACCACCATTTGATGGGGACTCATTAATTCAAAATGACCCGCACTGCTAAGATGGAGCAGCGGCCCTTTAGCGTTTGTGAAGTTTGCTAGGGTTTTTTTTTCCCTTTGCTTGATTGTTTCTAAACCATTAACCAAATACACTCTCAATGCTTCATGTGCCAAATTAGTGTTAAATTAAATTCATAACCTTTCCTCCACATAACCAAATTAAAGCTGTACTCTCCCCCATATTATAGAAGCAGTTGCTCAATACTTGAAGTTACCCTTTGTTTTGTAACCATAGGTTAACCACATTACCCCTAAGACAATGCCGGCAGTACCCATTAGTCTCTTTTGTATAGATCATTTTTAAACCACTTATGAAACTAGTAAAAATTATATAGTTTTCTAGAAAAACTGACTGTATTTTTTTTAAACACTATCCATGGTAATACTCAAAAACTTACCACCAGGCTTATTGAAGCCACCTCGCTCTCCAGCGCTGCTGGGGGGATAAACGAAGAAATGAAGGCCTTTCCCTTTAAAAGCCAGTACCGCTCTGAGCCTTGGCAGGGCTCGTGGGGAAGAAGGGCACTGGCTAAACACATCTCCAAACAATGCATCTCTCTCATCTTGTCACTATGCCTTTCTTCAGGGCAGCTTGCTCAAATTTCCTTAATATACAACCTTGCTTGTCTGATTGTACACACCAGTGTGGTTGGTTTCTTTCATGTCAGGGGCTGGTATTAATAGTGCAATACTTGGCAAATTAAGGAAGGAAAAAAAAAAACAAAAACAAAAAAAAACAAAAACAAAAAAACAAAAACCCTAGATCCCAAACATCCATCCCAATCAGCTGAAACACCAGGTGAACTTGGTGTAGAAACAAGAAGGCAGAGACAATGCTGTGATGAACCTTTCCATGTTCATAAAGGTGCACCCTCAACCTCTCCCAAGGGAAGGCCAAATGAGGCCTTAGGCTTCCTAACAAGTCACAGTGTAATCGAGCAGGAGACAACCACATTAAATGTCTACAACACACATCAGAGGAACATCCAGCCAATCTTCAGCATAAAGCCATACAGTCCAGGGCCCTAATGGATTTAATAGTTACTGTGAAAGGAGAATTTACAATAAATACCAAGGCTCAGCGGACTGAGGGTGCAACTTTATAGACATACCAGTTAAGACTACGGCAATATACATACTATACATAGAGGAGAGGGAATATATTGTGGCCTTTTCTGAGGGGGTGGGGAAGGCAGTATTTTCTAGTAGTAAATAAAGGCAGCTCCCCAGCAGGAAGACCTGAGGTTCTCTTAACCAGTATTGCACCTTTAATACCTAAATATACATTTCAAGCTGTTGCATGCAGCTTTACTTCCTTTTTAAAAGTACACACCATAAAATGTTCTCTCTCTCTTTAAACACAAAGTTTACACTTTAATGTTACACAATTCTAGAGTATTATACCTCCTCTGGTTCATTACCAAATAACAAGTATGCAGTTACCAAAGTTACAGAAGGATTCCATTTATACAATGAATACATTTTGTTTAAAATATTCTATGTATATTTTTCCTCTCCATATGGACACCGTGTCTAGTCCCACTTTTCATTATGCTGCCGGCTGAGTACTGAGTACGGGTACTTTTTAAGTATTGAAGTGTATACAAGGCTCTCACTTTGTAACCTGTAGCATATAAATGCGACAAAGCATGTTAAAAAGTTTCCACGTTTAACAGCCAATGAAAAATATCAAAATACTGAGGCAATGAAAAAGGGCATGTTAACAACATTGAGCGCCTTACCTGTAGCAGACACTGAAAACCATCACCACACCACATTAAAAAAAGGGAAGGGAACTGCCCAGTGTCCTGTCCTCACAGGATCAACAGACTGCTTCACAGTTCTGTTAAAATCCTATGGGGTAGGCCATGGTCTCTTCTATGGCTCCAGGAGAGACTTCCATTCCACAAAGATGGGCCCCTCTAATAGCAGTCTAACAAAGTCGGTAGAATCATCACTTCTGGAGTATTAAGATGAATAAACTTCAAATTGCTTTTGCAATTGAAAAATACTAAGAATTCTAGGTGATTTGAGACGTGATGATAGTAATTTCAAGTGTCTATGTCTATTTTAAAACACCCATAAAGCCGTGAAACCTTTATAGTGGAATGATATTCTCCAAATCAGAAGACCAATTTTACACTGTCAAAAATTATTCATAAAAATTTGCATGTTTTTATAAAAAGACTTTTTTTCCAATAAAGATTTCACTTAAGACTTCATTAAAGTTATGCAGAATAAATAAAACATTAACTATCTTTCAGTAGTACAGAAATTTACTAATAAATGAATAGGTCAACTTAATCTGTTTTGAAGTTTGTTCGACAAAAAAGAATTGCTAGTTTAACAGTTAATCAAATTTATACTCACTACAACATTCTGCATAACTTTTTAATTACTAGTTTATATAGGGACAGAACACACACATTAACTACATCTGATTATGTTAACCACCAACATTATACTTCACCTTTATCAAAGTATAGACACCAGAAAGGGAAGAGGGATGGAGGGAGGGAGGGAGGGGAGGCAGAGGCAGCAGGGTCATGGTATTGATCTAAACACTTTTCTAAACCAGATTGTTCCATCAATCACAATGGTCAAACCAATTTAGACTTTTAAAATCTCCAATACAGAGAGTGATGCTATATTCATATACATTACTCTGTAAGAAAGTTATTAAGATTGTTCTCGGCTCCAACTTAACTACATATCAGGGCACCTCAGGCCATTGTTTAAGGGTTATGGGACCAGTCAGTCTTTATCATGTTCAACAATTCTGGGTACAAACATTGGAAAACAGCTGCATTCTTTTTCTGCAGTACATACACCAGGTATTTCAAGACAACTGTTCAGGACATTAGTTAAAACCTAGGGTTATTAGAAAGGTTGTGTGTGTTCTATCCCAAATCTATTACCCAAAGAGGCTCTCACCTCTGAAAACCATGAAGGGGACTGAAAGCTCTAGTTTCAAAGCCATTCTTTGTTCACCCCAGCCCAACAACGGTTACTGGCAGGGAAAAAAGCAAACTGCCACTTAAATGACATTTCCATGTTTTAGGAGATAGCTTGACCTTAATAGATTGTCCATGGAAATGTGGGATAAATTTCTTATGTCTTTCAGTCCCTTCTTTCCACTGAAAATCCTATGGATGAAACAAAATTAGGTAAAAGGAGAAAAGGTTTTGCTCTTACCCCATTCCACCGCGTCCTCCTCCCCGCCCACCTCTGCTCATGCCTCCACGATCAAATCCCCCTCTTCCCCTGCCCCGGTTATCAGGGCCACTCAAGCTCCGGTTCTCTCCTGGTCCGGAAAATCCTCCAGACTCCTGCCCATAAACACCCATGCTACTGGGGTGGTCCTGTCGGAATGAACCTGAGGAAAGAGTCACATCTGTAAGCCACGGACCAGCATTTACACTACTGACAGCCTTTCTCTTGGACTCATGGAACTCTAAACTACAAGCAACTACCTAAGTACTATGCTAAAAGTATTTCTATCAGAGGCTCTCTTTAAGAACTATTGGTTCATCAAGGCTAAAATAGCCTTGTATGGCCAGGCTATAGATAAAACTACTTCCAAAGGATTTTTCTTCTGGGAAAAATATATTTATAAGTTTCTGTGCTTCAGATGTCTCCAAAAACAGCTTCTTTGCACTACTTCTCAACACCAAAAGCAGAGCCAGGTCACCTAAGGCTCTGACATACAAAGGGCTGAGTCAAAAAAATATCCCCCCCCCCCCCCCAGCAGGATCTCACTGCAAACTGCACCACCACGCCTGGTTGATGAAATTCAATTTTAAAAGTGCAACAATTGAGGCAGAAATTATTAGTGAACGAGATACTTTTGTGTTTTTAGTTTCTTTTCTAAATGTAAGGATAAGCATGGGGGTGTAGGAGTATGTTCTCTAGTATTCTGTAAGCAGGACTCCACTTTGCTTATGGATTTACACAAAATCAAAACACACAGTTTTTACTTGGCTATTAAAATCCACAGTAGCCCTCTATAGATACTTTCCTACTTTCTCTTAATGTTTAAGGCAAGTCTTAAAAGAATGCCCACCCTGCTGACAGAGCCCCTACTGGGGCATTCAGACTATCATAGAGGATGTTATAGCGCACACTCACACTCTAGACTCCAGAAGCAATCAGTGGTAAAAAGCATTCCCCATTCTCAGAAACTCCATTCATACTTAAGTTTTCTCTCTTAGCAACTCACTCTGCTGCCCGTAGCTGCTGCTCTGTTGGCTATATTGACTTGGAGCCTGGCTGTAGGATCCAGTCTGAGGGGGGTAACTAGTGGGAGGCTGCTGCCCATAGCTGCTTTGTTGACCATAGCTACTCTGCTGTCCATAGCTGCTCGGCTGCCCATAGGTGTTCTGCTGAGAGTAACTGCTCTGATCGTAACTAGTCGGCTGTGAAGAGGAGTAGCTGAAATAAAAAACAAAATCTTCAGGAAGGAGAAAAATCACATTATTTCTACCAACACCCCGAATACAAGACACTCACAGGCATCCTTGCAATTACTTTCTTTTTCCTGCATGCTGGATTACAGGTGTGCACCACTGTCTGGCTAAGGCAACATTTGTAATAATAAAGCTTTAAATATAAAAGAAAATGAAATGATCCATGTGCACACTACTGAGTTGTGGTTCAACTCCTATTGAAAACATTTTTCAACTACATTTAAGACAAATACAGTTCAGAAGGGCAGACTATGTACACGTGCACTTAGAGACGACTATTTGAAAAGACACTGAAAGTGAGGAGAAAGAAGGGTAAAGTGAGGTAGTTCCCAGAATGCCTTCCTTTCTCTTTGTAGTTCAGAGGTTCCAACTTAAGAGCCTCACACACTAGGCAAGTGTTTTACTCCATCTAATAAGCTGAGTGATGACTATGACTTTTTGAGGAATGCCTGCTTGGTAATAGAGTGAGAACATGAGTGTATTAAGTATCCACTCCAAAAACGCCATTTTCCTTCACACTCAAAATTGCTTTGCTATAGTTTCAACCTTTCAAACAAAGAAATTTGATCCGAAATCTAGGAGTAAAGACAAGACCTTTAAGAGACTTTAAGATGCTATATAAAAGATGTTAGGTCTCTGTGAAGCTATCCAGCAGGTAATTTATGTACCTCCATATACTACTAAAAACAAACCTTAAAAGACTCTTTCTTAGCTGGGTGTAGTGGCAAGACAAAGCTTTAATCCCAGTACTCTGTCTCCCAGGAGGCAGACAGATCCCTGAGTTCAGAGCCAGCCTGGTCTAGACTGAGTTTTAGGACAGTCAGGACTACATAGAATTACCCTGGCTGGGAGTGGGGGGGTGGGCACGACAGCACTCTCAATGAACTATAAATATGTTCAACTAAAAAGTATTTGTCACATCTCTCCACATTTGTCAAGATTCAGTCTATGGGGCTGGAGAGATGGCTCAGCAGTTAAGAGCACTGACTCCTCTTCCAGAGGTCCTGAGTTTAATTCCCAGCAACCACATGGTGGCTCACAACCTGTATGCTCTCTTCTGGTGTATTTGAAGACAGTCATAGTGCACGCATATAAATAAAATAATCTTAACAACAAAAAAGGATTCCGTCTCTGTGTACCAATTCATCTTGCCACAGCAACTGTTCTCTACCCAACAGGTACAGACCTGCTCTACTAGGAAACAGTTATAAACCCAGCCCAAATGGACACTGTCCTGACTGGTTTTGTGTGACACAAGCTGGAGTTATCAGAGAAAGGCGCCTCCCTCGAGGAAATGCCTCCATGAGATCCAGCTGTAAGACCTTTCCTCAATTAGTGATCAAGAGGGGAGGGCCAAGCCTATTGTGGGTTCTATAAGAAAGCAAGCTGAGCAAGCCAGGCAAAGCAATCCAGTAAGCAGCACCCTTCTGTGGCCTCTGCATCAGCTCCTGCCTCCAGGTTCCTGCCCTGAGTGAGTTCCTGTCCTGACTTCCTTTGGTGATGAACAGCAATGTGGAAGTGTTAACTAAATAAACCCTTTCCTTTCCAACTTGCTTCTTGGTCATGATGTTTTGTGCAGGAATAGAAACCCTGACCAAGATAGATACAAATGAGAACTATTTTGTATTTTAGCCAATTAACCAACCTTTTTTTACTTTTTTACTTTTTTTTTTGGTTTTTCGTGACAACTAACCCTTAAAAAAAAAAAAAAAAATAAAAAAGAAAGATTTACTTATTTATTTAATGTAAGTACACTGTAGCTGTCTTTAGACACACCAGAAGACGGCATCAAATCTCATTATAGATGATTGTGTGCCACCATGTAGTTTCTGGGACTTGAACTCAGGACCTCTGGAAGAGCAGTCAGTGCTCTTAACTGCTGCTGAGCCATCTTTCCATCTTTAAACTAATCTTTTAAAACAGTTCTGCTAATTCATTTGAAAATTACTTCATAGGTCAGAGACACAGGTCAGAGAACTTGCAGTTTTCCTTAAAGAGACTAAAATTGGACATTGAATGGTTAAGACAGAAAATGAAGGACAAGGAAACTTGAGCTGGAGTACTTGAGAGGTAAAGTCCCTTCCCAGCAATGAGCACAACCCCAGACCCACCCCACCAGTACTACAAACAGTCGTAGGGAGGAAGTCTTGTCCTTAACTTTACCCATGGTGCCTGTATTTGAGGGGATAATTGCTAAGGTTCTGTGCAGATGGTTCCAAAAATTTGTTTCTCATACTTTTAATTATAAGACCAAAACTGAAGTTTTGGGGTCAGTATTTGGAGAACAGTTATTAGCTAGATCCCAGGCACTGCTATGGGAACCCAAGGCTTAGGTGTGACTATTAACTAGGTATGTGGTCAACTATGGGCAAGTCAGAAAACAAATCTTACCCAAGGAAGCCAATGCTAGCAAATCAACAACCTGGAAAGAAAATACCAGCCCCAAAAATCAGACTGACCTGGTCGGAGGATAAGATGGAGGTGCGGTGACTGGCTGCATTGGGTAGCTCCCAGGTACCTGGGGATAACTGTAGTTACTCTGTCCATATCCTAGGCTGGGTTGGTTATAACCCCCTGTGCTAGATTGAGGTTGACTAGTCTCAGCAGGCTTGTTACCATCCTGTGGTCTAAAAGGAGAAATAAAATAGTAAGACTTAGTTTTGACAACCCACACAACCAACCCTAGGTTAAGAACCCCACAGTTCTTTGAGCAACATGAAATGTTAAGACCTAGCTTGAAAATAAAGTAAATGAAACCCAGTACCATCCATTAGTATTTGCTGGAAGAAAACACTAAGGGAGCTTTTTTAAATTTGTTCTGTATTATATTAACAGCTACTAAGCACATCAGCTTGCATTGCCAATATGAACATGTAATGGGAGGAGGGAGGAAGAAAACACTTTTTTTAACAGTGAACTTCCAGTTGGGCGATAGTAGCTCACACCTTTAATCCCAGCACTTGGGAGCCACAGGCAGGTGGATTTCTGAGCACAAGGCCAGCCTGGTCTACAGAGTGAGTTCCAGGACAGCCAGGGCTACACAGAGAAACCTTGTCTCAAGTAACAACCACCACCACCACCACCTTCTGAAGACAAATTTGACAACAATGAAAATTCAAGTTTAGAGTAATTTTAAGGTCACTGATTTTTACATTTTGATATCTGTGGGTTCACTCACTTACTAGAAACAGACAAGAGGAGATACTTCCTATCTTGGCCTCCTGTAAATTAACTTAACCTTGCTATACCACAGTCTCCACAAGATGAGGATGTGGATGTTCCCATCCCATGCTCAGACTAACTAGAAAATACCCTCAGTAAATGATAAAAATCAATCCCAACTTCACAGAAATAACTCAGGAACCCCCACTTCCTCATGGCCCAACCAATTTAGAGGAAGACAGTGGCAAAGTTAAGCTAGGGCTACTTCAAGCAAAAGCTCCAATCAGCAGGTGGACAAAAGCAGATGCAGAAGTACTGTTTCTTCACTGAGATCAAACAGGTTTTAAATTATAACTGGCTGTCAGCTCAGAAAACTAAGATGGAGCTAAGGGTGGCACAAATTAGTGACTTATGAAAACCCAACTTATGCATGATGAAGATCTGTAGCTTAGATATAAACCACTGTATGAGAGTATCACATGGGCTTTGTATATCTAATAAAATTCTCCAATACTTAACCCAACTAGAGTGGGGCCTTCTAGAAATCAGCCAGTTAAACAGAACTACTGTACAGGCTGTTTATTACAAGTGGCTCTGATTACTCACTGCACTTTAGAAGTAATTTTGAGAGTTTGCTAGAGCTAATTTCTTACCTCTATAGCAGATAAAAAGTCTAGGTTACAAGGTGATCTCGTTTATTCCCTATAGTCTTCTTTCAAATCAGAATCCTGTGTTCCTTCAAGATTGTATGCAGAAGCCACCTAAGTGCATTGTCTAAAGTAAAGACCTGAAATCTTCTGTTAAATATCACTTATCTACTAACCAGCCATGGAGTAAAACTTTATTGGACTCTTAATATTGACCACATAGCGGGGTATCCAGCTATGAAATTTATATGTCTATGATTTTTGGTAACCAAACTACTACATAATATTGAGGAAATCTTGTCAACTTCAACTGAAGTAGTAACCCTTGACCCTCCCAGATATGGAAATATCCTTTACTGACAAAATTGAGACATACAGTACTTCTTGACTGAAGTGCAACTGTTCCACCATGTACTATCAACTACCACATATTTCCAAAAAAACCAAAGTGGTTATTAGTTTACAGGGTCATTAAGCCAAAGATTAAGTACTCAAAAGTATAATTCTATTGGCAGTTAAACAATGTGGGAAAACAGTTTTCTTGTGTTTAGAAAAGCAAAACAGCTTTCCCCTTCCCCAAAAACTAGGTTCTGAAACTAGACAAAGGACATTCTTCCTTTCTGGCCCTCAGGCAGCACCATCTGTTCATCAGAACACCTGTATGCTGTGCCTCAGCACTCCGGAAATACTGTGAGAACAGTCAATACCTAGTGAATGTGAAGAGCTATTTAAGGCATGAAAGGTCCAAGTGTACAGAGTTATTACCCTTTCCTTAAAAATCAAAGCTGATGCGGCAGAGGAATCAACAACTGTGGCCTTACCTTGTAGGTGCAGTGGCTGCTGGCTGTTGGCCATAAGCTGGGTAGGCAGGCTGGGTGCCATATGCAGACTGAGCTGCGTATGAGGCCTGCGTTGTGGTGACTGTAGCAGTGGTGGTGTCATAAGCACCAGTGCCATATCCTTGGACAGGCTGGCTGTATGCCTGCGGGGCAGTTGGAGTGGTATAACCTACAACAAAACAGAACTAGATCAGATTCTCTGTCTTCTCTGCCAGAGCCATACCTTTGTATTTATTACCAAAACAACTTGTAAACCGCCCAACTTTAAAGCATCACAAAATTGAATTCCTACATTCTTGTAGGAAAAGCAGCAACAAAGGAATGTTTAAATTGTTTTTATTACATTTATTTATTTTTTATTAAGTGTGTGCATATGGGAGCTCACCATCGTATGTGTATGGAAGCAAAGGACAAATTGTGGGAGTTGGTTCTCTCTTTCCACTATATAGATTCTAGCTATCAAATCTGGCAATCAAGTGCTTTTCTTTTATCTGCTGCACCATTTCACTGACCCCAAAATATTTAAAGTCTGAAGCACTATTTCTGTTTGCAAAATATATTCATGAGAAAGGTGAAATGTTGTTTATTGTTGTTGTTTTGACAGGGGTCTCATGTAGCCAAGGCTGGCTTCAAATTCCTTAGGTAGCAGAAGATAACCTTTAACTTTTGACTCCTCCAAGTCTCCAGCCTTGGGAACATCTGCACCACACCGATACGTGGTTTATGTGGTGCAGGACTCCATGAATGCTAGGCAAGCACTCTTATCAACTAAGCTATATTCAAAACAAACAAAACTTGAAAACCAAAACCAAAGTTGCCATGGAGAACAGGCTTCTTTCTGCCCCCATGTGAATAAACTGGATAGGAGACAGGGATGGCTTTTTGGTGATGATACACATTCTTTTCAACTAATTAAAAAAATAAACCCCCCGGTGCTAGAGAGATGGCTCAGCAGGTAAGAGCACTGACTGCTCTTCTGAAGGTCCTGAGTTCAATTCCCAGCAACCACATGGTGGCTCACAATCATCTGTAATGAGATCTGATGCCTCCTTCTGGAGTATCTGAAGATGGCTACAGTGTACTTACATTAAAAAACAAACAAACAAACAAACAAAAAAAAACACCTTAGGCGAGAACCCCATCTCCTACTGTAATTCCCCATGCAGCCTACCGAGGCGAACACCTGGTACTCCAGCTCCGGGAGAGCAGCAGATGCTTCTGGGACATGACCAAGCGCTGTGGTGCCCACGGAAAGTGCCATTTTTTCCCCCCAGCCAAGGTCTCCCTACATAATCATGGCTGTTCTGGAACTATGTAAGCCAAGCTCACTCCAAATTCAGGGGTCTCCTGCCTTTACCTCTAAATGCTGGGATTAAATGGATGAGCCACCATGCTCATGGGTGCTACCTTGAGCAAGATTCAATAATAAAATTAAATCTTAGATTTAAAAAAATAAAATAAAATAAAATAAAATAAAACCCCGCAAAAGATGAAATAAAATGTTCCAGACATGGTAAAGGACGAGGTATCACGACTTTCCCAGTACTGGGCTCTTTGCCTTCTTTATCATCAGCAGGCACAGTAAGCAACGCACTAAAAAAGCTTAGCTCAGATGCCAGGATTCACATCCAAAGAATCCAGTTCTCACAAAGTTTAAAAAGGATTTTCTGATTGGGTGCATGCCTGTGATCCCAACATTTTGGGATCATAACTTCCAAAAAAGACTAAGCTACAAAGGAGAACCTTGTTAAAAAACAAACAAACAAACAAACAAAAAACAAACCGGGCAGTGGTGGTGCACACCTTTAATCCCAGCACTTGGGAGGCAGAGGCAGGCAGATCTCTGAGTTCGAGGTTAGCCTGGTCTACAGAGTGAGTTCCAGGACAGCTAGGGCTAAACAGAGAAACCCTGTCTCAAAAAACCAAAAACCAAAAATTTTTTTTACAAATCCCAAAAAATCTCTGAGTTTGAGGCTGGTGTAGGTTACAGAGGTTCAGAACAGCTAAGGCTACACAGAGAAACCCTGTCTTGTAAAAACCCAATAAAATACCCCCCAAAACAAAAAACCCACCTACCCATACCCAAAACCCCCAACATTAACAAAAAGGAAAAGCAAAAAAGAGGTTTAAGGTTTATAACATGAACCAGGACTAACCAAACTTAAATATAAGGGGGGGGGGGACAGACAGACACATTAAATTGCTCAGGTTTGCTTGCAATGCCTTCCACCTCTCAACTGTCAGATTTCTGGGATTACAGCCATGTATCACCATGACCTGCTTCAACTTCTTTTTATTTCTTTGATGCTGGGTCTCACTATGTAGCCCTGGATGACCTGGAACTTGCTGTGTAGCTTAAGCTGGCCTCGAACTCAGAGACCAGCCTACCTCTGTCTCCCAAGTACTAGGATTGAAGACTTTTGCTAGCGTACCCAGCTCAACTTCTCTTTAAATCTAAAGTACTTTTTCTAGCACTGATATAATTTTTTCTCAAAGGAAATTCTCAAATTATATAAAGGCAGCAATTTCCCATCTAAACTGGTAAAAACCATTAAAAATATATTTCACGAAAGAGCCTTAAAAACAATTTTGAGTTGACATGCTCATCTTAAGTGGGATTTTTGTTTTGTAGCGCTAGGTATAGAACCCAGAACTTCACATACATGCCAGGGAAGCAAGCATCCTATCATTGAGCCCTATTATTTAAAAGTTCGCTGCAAAGTTCTAAAGGTAACTGAACACATTCAACTACAGTTGTCCCCCATCCAATTACTTTTTTTAAGATTTCTCCCTACTTACAAGATTTACAGACGTTAAAGAAAAACCAAGCTGAAGAAGACAGTAACTTGTATCTCTAAACTGCAGCAAGAGAGCCTATTGTAACAATTCTATAGTAACAGATACTGGGCTAATTAGTAGTTTTTTAATTAATCTGTAGCACACACATAAGCAGGCAACCAAAATGAACAAAACTCAACAGAACAGTGACAAGAGACTAAGCAAATCTGTATGATTTCTTCAAAGGAAATGGTGGTAAGAAACACTGTACAAAGAAAGTTTGTTTAAGAGTGAACAGCAGAAATCACAGACTAAGAACTGTTTGAATCCTGTATGTGAGATGTAGATACACAGCACCTTTCTTGTGAAGTTTCCTTTAGAATCCTAGGAAAGAACAATGGTACTTCTACTCATTCCCTCTGATACTCATCCATTGACTTTTATGTGTAAAGGCAGCATGGGGTACAGAAAAATGTGCTTGATCCCGCCTTCTACCTACGGGCTCCTACTTAAGCCATAAAGGTTAATTTTGATTCTATCGCTTAAAAACAGGAGTGAATATGAGAGGTAGCTTCGAATTACCCAGTGTGCACCCAGTGTCCTTATTACCTACCATACAACATAGTCTGACTCACCAAAACCATCTTTCCTTTTTTTCTTTTGCCTGCACGCAGCATTTTATTTATTTATTTATTTATTTCTTATAGAACTTGACTTTCTCTCCCTCTTTTTTTTGGGGGGCGGGTGGGTTTGAGACAGGGTTTCTCTGTGTAGCCTTGGCTGTCCTGGGACTCACTCTGTAGACCAGGCTGGCCTTGAATTCAAGAGATATCCCCCTCTGCCTGAGAGCGGGATTAAAGGCATGTGCACCTAGACTGCTTACTTCTACTCTACTTAGAAACTTTCTTATGACTGTGTTAAATGGCTTAGGGATAGCAAAGGCTAGATCTAAGCCACCATGTTCTCAAATCTACAGTTTTAGCTCACCTCACACTTGTACTAGGTTAATAAACACTTCCATCCCTACACAGCAGTTAAGACAGGTTAGTGAAGGAAGTCCTCATAAAATCCATGAAAATAAGATAAATGTATTATTTTCCTACAACCAATATAAGGAGTTCAGATAGTTGAAAGATGAAGTCTTTGCATCTCTAAGACTTTCTTATATCATACAGCATTCCACAAAAAAATTATCATTTTTTTAAACATATTACACATAATATATTCTTAGACCAGTTTCTTTTTTTAGTGTCCTGGAATGCTATTTATGTTTAAAACATACTATGGATTAAAAAAATTCAAAACACTTAAAACAGAAAATGGATTAAAACAATTTGTAACACTTAAAATAAAATGTGCCTGTGTTATACAACAGACGAACATATACATGCAGGGTGGCAAGTCTGTTCCCTTAAATAAAACTAATCATGCAATCTAGCCTTCAGGGAAGAGGGAAAATCAGCTGGAGTAACACCTTTCAGAAGGCAAATAACTATTAAGGCTTGACAAAAGGAAAGTTCATAGTAAAACCTTCCCCAAATTATAAAGACATGGATCTGCAAGTGGCACCTGAAGCAGTTTTTTCATTAGCACCTCTGTGTGTGACGTGAGAAAGTTCAGGGTTTAAACAAATGAAAACACCTAAGGGTTAACATTACAGGGTTAGACAAGATGGAAAGCATTTCCCATGCAAGAATGAGCAGGATAGTCAAACCTGTACTGGTCCCTTCTACTGTGGAAGCACAAAACAGAAAGTAGAGGGTACACTATCAGATGAAGCAAACATGTGAAAACCACTTTGATTTAAGCAGCTTAAGAAGGCTCATTCTTAGCACTAGTACAATCTTTTACATTAGTTCTATTTTGTGTATTACACACAGCAAATAAAAGTTTAGTTTCTTCTTTTAGAACTTATTCCACCCACATTCTATTGGATAGCACTTAAGAAAAATTAAGAGCAAGGATAAAAATACTTCCCAGAATAAAAGCTCCCCAGATATCTACATACAGATCAGAGTATATACCAAAGAGCATAAAGAGCAGGTCTTTCAGCAAATCCCCTTGACACTATCACCTAGTCTCTTGAAGGATGGCCTTACCAGTGGGAGGCTGTCCATAAGAAGTTGCATATGCTGTCTGCCCGTAGGTGGCAGTGGTCTGAGCCTGGGTATAGCTGACATCAGTAGGCTGTCCATAGGTTCCATAGCTTTGTTGCCCGTATGCCTGCTCCAAAGAAATTCATGCAATAGCTGCATAAGAGAACCTCGTATTTTAGCCAAATAATGACCTAACTTATTATTAGTTCATAAACTGGAGAGTCAAAGTACAAAATACTGCTTTCTGGTATAAAAAGAAATTACAAAAACAAAGGCATTAAAAACAAGGCAAATTATCTTAAAAACTATGAATTTTTATACAAGTTCATTCATGTTTTGGTCAACCTAAAAACAAAAAAGTTCTTAAAACAATTAGGCAAAATCTCAGTTAACCATGTAACTGACAGCACACATGGTTAATCCAAGATTCAGCCAGCATCTTGCTTGATATGAAAACCAGACTTTCAGCATGATATAAAAATAAAAGCTATTAATTCTACTTCAAGAAAACAAATCAGAACAGTTCATATTCTCTTTACGTTTGTCAGTATAGCAAGATTATGGTTTTTAAACTCGGACACCAATATACTTAGTCAGATAAGGAATGAGCTATTCTTTCAGATATTTTAACATGTTCATATTGTAGATTTATTTGAAAGACCAATTAAAAGTAAAACCTGCCAGAAGCAGGCTGGAGATTCCGTTCAATGGTTAAGAGCACTGACTGTTTTTCCGAAGGTCCCGAGTTCAAATCCTAGCAACCACATGATTGCTCACAACCATCCATGAGATCTGAAGCTATCTTCTAGTGTGTCTGAAGGCAGCTACAGTTTATTTACATATAAGTAAATCTTCTAACAAACACACAAACACCTGCCAGAAGCATGACTTCCTGCCTGTCCTAGAATGTTTCCATGACAGTTAATATCAACTTTTTAGCATGGATCATTCTAGAATTAAAGGTAATTCTTTTTTTCCCAGCCTATACCTTGCTTTGTAAACCAGGGTGGCTCAAATTCAGAGATCCACTCGCCTATGCCCCTGTTGTTGGGACTAAAAGTGTGCACTACCACTAGGCCCAGCTAAGGTAACTAATTCTTGGTAATATAGGCAAATACTTTCTAGATTCTAGAGTCTGTCAACCTTGGCTTTTGAGGTGGCTAGAGCCAGTATATCACATATTTTACCAAAGAATTATATTCCCAACTCCTGGTCAATTTCCCCCTCAAGTATTTCTGTAGTGCTAGCACACATTCTACAACTATACCAGCTCCAGATTTTTAAGTGTTTAATTACTTAATCTGACTGGTGGAGGGGGGCACCTGTACTATGGTATGGTATGTACTATGGTACAGGTCAGAAGACAACACAATTTTTATGAGCTAGGTCTCTCCCTTGACTCTATGTGGGACCCGAGGATCAAACTCAGGTTGTTAGGCTGGGTGGCAAGCACTTTTCTAAAGAGCCATCTCTTTAAACATAGGTTTTAAACATAGACTGACATACTGACAAGAGCTGAGGAACAGTAATTTTCAAAACTAACTCTACTAGTTAATGTGCAACCACTAGCAAGTTATACAATAACCATGCAGTAAAATTTTCTCATCTGCAATGATCCTAAGATGATCTTTCTTTAAAAATTACAATGATTAAATCAAGCATAATAAAATATGCACAAAGAACAAGACTGCAATAAGATAATTATTTTGAGCCTAGGAATTTTTTTTTCCTCCCCGAGACAGGGTTTTTCTGTGTAGCCTTGGCTGTCCTCAAACTCAGAAATCCGCCTGCCTCTGACTCCCAAGTGGGAGCCTAAGAATTTTTAAAAGTCCATTTCCAGCTTTAAAATGGTTTTATTAGAACCCTCATTGTGAAAGATTAAAACTTTTGAGTTTTAAAAGCTTAGATAATGCTACCACTATTTATTTGTATAGAATTTTTAAAGAAGATCTCTTAGCTACAGTTTTAGTGGCTGGCTGAAACATCTCTACTAAAGATAAAACCACACACCCTTGTCTTTGGGATTACCTGGGTGGTCTGTGCATATCCTTGAGTTGGCTGGGCGGTGTAAGCACTGTAGCTGCAAAAAGAATTAAACACAAGAACTGACTACAGAATATTTGGACTGTATTACTACATATCCTTTAAACTACAAAAGGCCTCATACTCTAAAACATTAACTGAAGATAAATTAGTGTTGCAGAAGGCTGACTTACCCCTGCTGGGCTGCAGCTTGGCTATAGGTACTGTAATCTAGAAGAAACAAGAAAAATTATTAGCCCAGACAAGAAAGGGAAAGAGACAGATGGAATTCAAGCAGTAACAATAATTCTTAAATGTTTAGAGTGGACCTATATGCAGACACATCCCCAGTTAGCACATCTCATCTCAACACCAAACCAACTAAGTCAGTTAAGTACACAAAGTCTGAATATGGTGCTAGCCAATGAGGTCAAGATCAGTTGAGTTGGCAGGGATGCTTGGCCAGATACCCTACAACCACGAACCCATCTCAACTACCAACTATCAATTCAAAGACACTATCATTATCTTAAGTCTAGACCAAGACCACAATACGGCATCAACCTTACTGTCAAGATTTAGAAAGAGCCACGGAAAGTATTAAAATTTCGTTCTTTCTGCTTTTTGAGACAAGCTTTCTCTGCCTAGTCCCAGCTGTAGACCACGGTGGCCCTGAGTTCACGGATCCAGAGTCTGCTGCCCACCCACTCCAGAGATTAAAAGTCACCACCATGCCTGGCATTTTTGTTGACTTGAGACAGCGTCTCTCTATATAACCTCCAACTCAGAGATCCACCTGCTTCTGCCCACCCAGGGAAGGGATTACAGGAGCAAGCTACTATGTCCAGCATCTGTCAATCACTTTAGTAAGACCCTAGAACAAGTGAAACAGAATGATAGAAAACAGGACAATCATTAAATCTAAAAAGGGCCTGCTGTCAAGAGCTGTTATCGTCATATATGACAAAAAGATAATAAACTCTAGTGAAGCCAAGGTAAAGGATGGGAGTAGATAAGCGGTAGGACTATGTGCTCACTCCCCCTGACGTAACCTGACATATGTGGATGCTCTGGTTCCAATTCCAGCATAATGTACACACACATAACTGACTAGTTAATACAATTCCAAAAACTGACAAAGAGAGAACAGCACTTAATAGGCCTAGGGAAAAAGTTGCTCTAGGTTCACAATTGCTACTTCTTAGAACCTAAAATGATTTCAGCAGCAGCAGCAGCAACAAAAATCACAGATTTTCTTCTCTGTAAATAAGTCTACCTATCATTTTCTTTCTTACATGAAAACTATATTATATCAAAAGGAACTAGCCTTGTGGGGTGTCATATCCCTTTCATCTCTGCACTCAAGCAGAGCTCAGGTGGATCTCTGTAAGTTTGAGTTCAGCCTAGTCTACAGAGTGAGTTCCAGGACAGACAGGGTTATAAAAGACCCTGTCTCAAAACAAACAAAAAAGGAACTAAATCTGAACTATGGAGGTGTTGAGTAATGAAAATAAATACCTATGTTTTCAAAACATCGCTGAATTAAAGCTACCTAAGTTTTGGGCATTTTTTTTAAGGCAGAGAATTTTTTTAAAAAAATAGTTCTAATTATTTCCTCTCTACAAGAATACGTATCTTATTTGTGTTCAAAGACAGCGCTGTCATTAAGACAAAACAAAAGGGCCCTTTCTTTTCCAATCAGAAAGTAGTCCCTCACCCAAATGTACAGCTGACGTCTTTCTTCATGGAGGGATCTTGCTTACTCCATGCAAATCAGAAGCCTGCTTCACAATCTCCTGGCTAACAGTACTTTCCCCGAACTCATCTCCCCCCCCCCCACTTTGTTTTTTTCTGAGACAGGGTTTCTGACTGTCCCAGAATGGACTCTGTAGATCAGGATAGCCTTGATGAAACACAGAGATTTACCCACCTTTGCCCCCACAAGTGTTGAGACTAAAGGCCTGAACCACCACCACTGAACTGACTGTCTTTCAACCTTTCTGCACCTCATGGGACTACTTTCCTTCCTCTACACCCTTAAATTCAGAGCTCTGATTACCATTATCAGTAAACTCTCCAAAAGATATCTACAATAAAAAAAAAATCTATAACAAAATCCTGAAACATTTCCAATAAAGCTACATTTTCTTTGGTGGTGGTCGTAGTGGTTCTGAAACAGGATCTAACTACTTAGCTGGCTGACCTCAACTAGTTATATAGACCAGGCTAGCCTCAAACTTGCTACAGATCCCATATGGCTCTCTGTGACCTAGAGAAATTATAGGTGTGTACCTCCACACCTACTTGCTACCTTCCTTTTTTTATCTGCCCCCCCTCTTTTTTCTTTTTTTGCGACAGGGTCTCTCTATGTAGCTCTGGCTGGTCTCAAACTCTGCACTCCCAAATCTAGGATTAAACGAAGACTGGCTACCTGCCACATCCTTTATATAAAAAAACAACACCTGTAAATCATTTCTTTCCATGTAGCATTTGTAAAATATACCAACAAAGCAAATACTGTAACTTACATTTTGTTGAAATTTCTGGGTAAAAACGACTTTTTGAGTCACTGGCATTAAGTTTGATGTTTACAAAGACTTACACAAGAGTGGTTATGTAAAATTGGCAACACTGATACAGAACAGCTAACCAACTCAGATGAGAGTGCAACCAAAGGATTTGGTGGGCTAAGGAAAAAGCAACCACTCCCACCATGTTTAGCTACCTAATATACCACATAAGTCTACTGTCTCAAACATGACACTGAAGCAATGGTCAGATAATTTAACAATTGAAAAATGTCCTTAAATGCCCAAATATGTAAACACTTCACTAAAAATAAAAAGCAGGTTTCGGGGCTCTGATACAGGGCATCCTAGACCGCTGGTAATGTTTACCTTTTGTTCGGGCAGTGATTTAGATACGGCAATTCTTCTGGTTTACTGGACTCACTCTGTAGTTACTATTCTACAAGATACAGCTGAGGGGTAACTATTATTCCCCTAAGGCAATGGCTTGCTTCAGGGCAGTCATTCACCAAGCTGAAGAGATTTGATGGCTTAGGCTACATAATTCATTAAAGCTAGCAAGGATAACTTTATTGGGACCAAAAAAATGTTGCTTTAAGAACTGAAGGGCTCAAGAAAAAAGAATTTTTTTTTTCTGGGACAGGATTTCTCTGTGTAGCCCTGGCTGTCCTAGAACGCACAGAGACCATCTACCTCTGTCTTCCCAGCACTGGGACTAAAGGTGTGCATCACCACTGCTCCTTTAAAAGGTCTAAAACTAAACTAAGTTTTTCAGGAAAGTCTTAAAGTCCCCTCAGCAGGGCCAGGACTGTGGATATAGGAGAGCACACTTTTAAACTCGAATTTGTTCAGGGTGCTTATCAGATAACAAAGATGAGTAAAATGTGGCAATGATCAAGCAGAAAAATTGTAATCGCCTTCTTGGGCTTTAGAGGCTAAGAGAAGAGTAAAAGGACCACCAAAGAAACCACTTTCCACTAGGATCTACTAGGCTGTAGTAGTATCTCAGTCTCTTCTTACGGACACTTTGGGTAGTCCGCTATCAGAAGCCACCTGTTTAGTAACTAACTACATCGTCTGCGTCGTCAAATTGTGATCCTGGAAGCTTTCCTAAGCCAAATGAAGGACCCAGGGCTTTTCCTGTCTTCCCCCTTGCTTTCTCCTACTGCCTCCAAGGCCACATTATCAGATCCTAGATTCCGCTAGAAGCAAAAACAAAACGAAACAAAAAACAAAAACAACAACAACAACAACAAAACCCGCCACTGAGCCAGTTAACTGCGTTCCAAACTGCAGGTGAAGGCTAGGCTACACTTATTCGCTCGTTAAGGACCACAACATCCATCACATTCTAGAGTTCCCGCCGAGGACTTTCAAAGTCAGCTATGGGTCTCTTCCCCTGGCCTCAATAGGGCCAAGGAATAAATCAGCCTGCTGGCTTAATGAGCAGGCCTAAAGAAACGTGGGGGCCGAGGCTTTTCTGCCTCTCCCGGATCAAAGCTGCTAGAAATTTCTTTCTGGAGTCGCCTCTCCGGATCCAGACGGACCTTGTTATACAACCGATCCCCCGCGCCGCTGGCTGAGAAAAGGACACTGGGAAGCCACTGCTTTTTGGGTAGGGAAGGAGGTGGAGTTAACCCATGATAACATCGAAGCCTCTGAGTGGGGAGAACGAAGATTTGGGGAGCCAACTAGGTCTCAAAGACCCGAGCAAGCCAGCGCTGGGCTTGAGCTGGGAGCCCTCCAGGGGGCAGCTTGGTAGCGCCGGCCCGGCCGCCTCGGCCGGGCCTGGAGGATAATGGGGCTCTCTTCTTAACCCGGCGCCCCGTTCGAGACGCCTTTTTGTTTGTTTGCTTGTTTTTTTCTTTTAAAAAATCTGTGTTTCTATACAACAAACACCTGCCCTGAGGCTAGCGACCGGAGGACAGGTTACAGGGGAGAGCGGCCACGGCTTCTCGAGCCGCCATCAGACACCTCGCTTCACGTGCCTCCGGGGTGATGGGCTCCAGGCCCGGCCGCGGTCCCCTTTGGGCCCCCGAGGCCCTAGGCCCCGCCCACGTGGCGAGACACCCGGAGCACCCGCACCGACAACCGCCACACAAAGGAGGCCCAGACGGGGCTCCGCACGCCCCAACGACCGCGAGGCCGGCCCTCGCGCGCAACGCGGGCGCCGGAAGGTTCCAGAACCAGCCCGCCTGGTGGGGGGAGGGGAAAGGGAACGCGGACCCCCAGAGCTCGTCGGGGCCGCGGCGGGAACCCCAGCCCCTTTCAGCAATCCCACTCAGTCATCCCCGCCAACCCCCAGAGGCGAGCGCCCCCCAGTCTGGGTGTCCCAGCTGTCGCCGGCGCGACTGCGATCCCACTCCACTTACCCGTGGACGCCATTTTCTCTCCTTCCTCCTCGTTCTCTCAACGTCCGTCTCCCTCTCGCGTTCCCCCTAGGCGCCGCACTGCGCAGGCGCGAAACCCGCAACCTCGGATGCTACCATAGGGCCAGGCCGCGGGGGTGGGCGAAGAGGGATGAGCCGGTGCTCTCCGGCTCTCCGCTCCCGAAATCGTTGACCCAGTCCTCTCCAAAGAGCCGGACGTGACGCGTGGTCTGAAAAAGGCACCTCAGGGGCCAGCGCGCTAGGGAGCGAGTGCCACCGGCAAACCCGAGGGATCCTCCGCTCGGGACTTGGTGGCTTGGAATGGTTACGCCCGCTGGCTCTAGGGACCGTCTCTGAAGAGTCTGCCCTGGAGGGAGACGGAGGCTGGCGGGAGGCGGGGGGGGGGGGAGGGGGGAGGGATCCCGGCCTGGAACAACTGCTGACTAATCGGCGGGCGGGATCACGCGCCCGGGTGTGCGCGCAGCGGGTTTCGGGCGCCCAGGTCTCGGCCTGGAGCCGGCAGCCGGGCTACCGGGCGGGCCCCCCACCTCGGTGTCCCAGGGTGGGTGGGGGTGGGGAGGACGTGCTCCCCAGGGCCTTGGACGCGTGGCCAGAGCGGGCGGGGGAGGGGACTGCGGTCCGTCTGCTCGGGAGGGAGGCCGGGAGTGCCGCGCCCGACCCCAATAACGGTCGGAGTTGAGAAGCCCCGCAATCATCCTTCAACTCATACCCTTGTTTTAACAGAAAACCCAGGCCCAAGAAATTGAGTCCTTCCCCTAAAGTTACAAAGCTGAATTCGACCCAGACCCCAGGACTCCCCTCTCTGTGCACCACCCGGAAGCTTCTCCACTGTCCTTGACTTCCCATTCTGTCCTCCTGGCTTCCCAGTAAGGTAGGCAGGGTGTGTTGATGCACAGCTCTGAAAGGTCTCTGACAAGGGCTCCAGAAGGACACTGGGGCGGATTGTTAGCGAGTGATTTTTTTTGTTTGTTTGTTTCGTTTTGACACGGTGGACAGACACAGACAAACATTAGCATGGCGGGCTAGAAACCAGGGTCCATGTGGGAGAAGTAGGCGTGTCACACCTTTCTGAGGATGGGCGTGGTTTCACCGCTGAAGCTTATGGCTGGCGGCAGGCAGGGAAGGGAGCAGGGAGCCTGATGTGTAGCCACCAGTTTCCCCCCATTTGATGTATAATCACCTTCAGGTGAGAGATCCAGGCATCCGAGTCCGTTAGCTAGCGACTCGCAGTGTCTCCATTAGGGGCCCGTCGGAATCTGAATGGGGAAAGGCTTGTATGTGTTCTAGGGGGAGCAGCTGGCTTCATTATTTGATTCTTACAAGTTCCATTTTATTAATTGAAGATATGGTTGGAGGAGTGTTACCGCTTGCCTATGATGTATGAGGCCCTAGTTTCCATTCCTATCGCCAAGAAAGAGAAGAGACCAGTCCAGAGGACTCGAGGCCCAGTTCTGTATGTCCATGGACCTGTCCCCTAGTGCCCAGGGATGGAATGGTTGTGAGAAGGTGCAAGAGGAAGCTTCATTTTAGGTGACCCTGCCTGCCTCCGGGTAAGGGTGAAATCTGCCTGCTTTTCTAAACTTCAAGCCCGTACCAAGGGTAAAGGGTGGCGTTCACCACGGCTGGACCTGGGGCTATGCTAATATGTCCATCAATGAACAAAAGCCTTGAATACTTGCAAGGAGTAGTAGTATCCTGGTGAGTCTGGAGAGCCCTCTGAGTAGGGGGAAAGCCAAACTTTGCTCATTAGGATAAAATTCACACTGTGGGAAGGGGACATTGACAATTCCCAGTGCGTAGGAGATGGCTTGTTGAGGGGTGGAGGAAAGACCATTGCGGGCAGAGGAGAGTGTCACCTTTGGCATATGCAAGGGAGAGCCTTGGCAAAGAAGCTAAGTAGAATTATTTTCTCCCCTGAATCAGCTCAGGAGACTCAGAGGCCTGGCCGGGAAGGATAGCAGGGCCAGGAGGAACAGCTAGGTGCCAGGAGAGGACAGAGAAAAGCTATGCTGTGTGGTCAGAGCTCCGAGCAGCTGCACCTTTACTTGTAAACTGTCTATGCCTCCCCATGAGGAATGAGGGGCGTTTTGGGTTTGTTTGAGAAAGAGCTGGGGCGAGAAACAGGTGAAATGGTGCAGATTTGTGACCTAGCACTTAAATCCTAGAAAGAGACAGGAGAATCTCATATCCCGGGCTAGGGTTATGTGATGAGATTTGTTTAAAACAACAACAAAAAACTTTTAGAAAAGAGAAAGTTGTACGCCTCCACTCTTCCTTTCTCTTACCATCCGTAAGGAAAATGTATCCGAATCAGCAGTTCACAGATCAGGAGACTTGCCCAGGGACACACAGCAGAAAGCTGCAGTAGACACTGGAATATCCTTTGCAAAACGAGACTAGGGCCAGGATTGGGGAGGAAATGGTGCCTTGGCTGTAATCACCTTGTAAAGCTTGGAACACAGACTTGTGTAGCGTACTTTCAACCCCATATTGCTTGTCCCATTAGTGGGCTCTAGCCCCCAGCCCCTGTCCAAGGGCATCTGAGGCCTCAGGACTCCCTAAGGCTGGGAACACTGGAAAGGAGGCAGGAAGTGGGAGGCTAGAGCTGGCCTCGCCTTGGCCATTCCCAGGGGAATATACCCATCTTTTTGGCAGTGAATGGCCCTAGTTTAACTTGT